>JAJEJO010005726.1:310825-381036 GCA_020662805.1 Glaucomys volans
AATGTTTTCTGAAGCAGGATAGTCATAGCATCTAGCATATCACTCTTAAGTGTGGCTGGGTAAGTGATTTAAATAACTGATGGTGAAAAAAAGCCATATCACATTATGATCTACATCACCCGCTGCCATTTGTTTTTAATTTCCAAATCATTATAATTTTTTTTAAACAGAAAAATTTTCAGAATCAGGCACCTATCATAGTATCAGCACAATAGTGCTGGACAAAGCTATCTGGCCGTGTGCGTGGCACGCGCGCGCAAAAGAGAGAGAGAGAAAGAGAGAAGAGAAGAGGGGAGAGGGGAGAAGAAAGAAGAGAGAAGAGAGGAGAGAGAGAGAAGAGGCACCTATCATAGTATCTGCAAAGTAGTACTGGAATTTGTAAGGTCGGATTCAGGCGGCTAGATGAGGGGCAGGGCAGCAGGCAACTCGCGCATGCGTGGCAGAACATCAGGCAGCCAGTGCGCGCCAGAGCCCAACCAACCAGATGGTGGCAGATGAACCCCAATGGCGCCTAGCACCCACCTGTCATTCAGTGGGACCTTCCAGCCAACTCTGGAGAGACAAGGATCTCAGCAGGGTACCCGGCCAATCCCAGGCAGACACTGAACCCCCAAGCCTTCCCCACCTATTCCGGGGCCATAAAAACCCCAGCCAGTCGGAGTTATGCACGACTTCTCTGGCCCTCCACCCTGACCCCCACCCTAGAGGGCCCGTGAACTTCCCCTGAGAGCCAGTCCAATAAAGCTTTGTTTAGCCGCTTTTGGTCTGACTCCTTTTTGGCCACCTGCACCCAATCTTACAGTATTACCTGGTAGGAATTCTTAGCTAGCATGCCTTAAGTTTATTATCAAGTGCTTTCTCAATGATGTTAAAGGTCAATCTTAGTCTAACCTAAGTTCATTCAATTGCTGTGTAATTCTCCATTTCCTGTAACACTATCCCTGAGTTTATAAAAGATGCTTGCATAATAAAGTTTACTTCACACCACATGATTATGTCATCTAAGCCAGCTCAAGCAATTAACATTGGTTCAAAGAGTGGAAGACTCTATAATTTCACTTGGATAACCAGACAGGAAGGTAGTCAATATGATGTTCAGTAAAGCAAAGGGAGCCTAAAATCTTCAGATCAGATCAAATTGCGTCCTCAGCATCTAGCTCCAGCAATGGATGCCAAATAGCACTTCTGACAAGCAGTTGTACCAACTCACCAAAAATGACACTTTGGAAAGGAATAATTATATCCCCTCCTCTTTGGGCCAACTTCTCAGCCCAGTCCCTGTGAGGTAGGCCAGCATCTTTTCCCCTTGCTCTAAAGGTTGTGAGAAAAGGAAACCTCTGCAAAAGGAAAGATATAAATTCACTTCTAAGTTCAAATTCAATTTTCCAGGACTCCAGAGATACTAAAACCCAAAAAGCTCAACATTCAGGGAGCTGGCATCTGCTTCTTTGATTGCTATTCCAGTGTTGTAAAATGAAGGAATTGGAGGCCTGGAATGAGTCCTAATGGAAGGGGAACTACTTTCAGGAAGGAAACAAAGAAATTTGTCTTCTTTCCAGTAGCAATTAAGTCAATACTCATGTCTGGAGACCTCAAGAAAAGGAAGATAGTCTCTTCAAAATCTCCAGCAAAAGACAGCCAAGAGACGAAAATATCTTTTTTCTTTTTTCTTTTTTAAGTTTGGCAAAAATAACCAAGGTTCATCGTCAATCCTTACCTGATACATTGCTGGAACTCAGTACAAATTAACTGGTACTAGCTACACTTTGGAGCCTTTTCTCAAAGTGTTATATGAGGTAGCTGTTTTGGGAAAATTTTGGTCCATGAACTCTCTTCTCATTCTTTGATGTTCCCAATGTATATAAGTAATGCCTATCCAATGAATATAAGTGTATAAGTGGGGGGCCTCTCTGCCACATCCCATGTGGATGAAAAAAGGGTTAACTGCCAGAGGATGATGTTGGCTGTATATCGCTCAATTACCCCCACAACTTATCTACTCAATAAGCACACAAGAGCCAATACTCTTTTTAAATGAGAGGGGGCATGATGGGTCTGGCCATACCAACTTTGGCTGCTTACAACAACTCACCCAACTCTTTTATTTATACACACGAGTAAAAGGGGACCAGGACCAGGAGGAGCTTCTTCTGTGATGGACAGGTTAGGATGGAATTAGGGGAGCCATTCTCTTAGGGGGAATCATCAAGAACAAGACAGGGAACCACTCCCATGCAGTACCACATGCTTCCCTGCGGTTCCTAGAAGCCAGGCCTCTGCATCCAATGGTTCAGCCTGGTCTGATTCTGCTAAATAAGGATGGCTTCCCACATATAAGTATGATGTATAGAAGTAAAATGCCTATCCAATGAATAAATTCATGGATACATAAATAAAAGTAAGTCTGAATTTTAAGGTTTTAGGTGAATACACAAACTAAAAATAATGAACAAACCAAAACTGATCATTGTGGCAGAGACTAGCAATAGCAGTTAACTAAAAACTTTCTTCTTCCTGGGCCTTCAGCTAGTCTACATTTTTCATCCTCCTGTGTAGGTCAAGTTACCAGAATGTGAGTGCAGGTATGTGCTCCTCCCAAGACTAGCCCAGATAAGATCCCAGGTGTGTACCTGCATGTTTTTTTCTCCCCCTGGTTGAAGATAGTCCCAGGGTAAAGACAAAGCTACATGATGAAAATATTCTCATCTGGTTCCTTGACTATAGAAGTTCTGCCTTTTATGACCAATAGTCTCCAACTTGGATTCTTATGTAAATGAAAATCTTATTATGTGAATGGTTATACATTTTGGCATCTACAGCAGGTTAAACAGTGGCTTCCTAATACATGTTCATGTCCTAACCTCCAAACCAGTGAATATGACCATATTTGGAAAAGGGATCTGGTCTTTGCAGATGTAATGAAGTAAAGGATCTCATTCTGGATTATCCAGGTAAGCTTTAAATTCACAGTAAATGGCCTTACACAAGACAAAAGAAGAAAAGAAATAGACACAGGGACGAGAGGAGATGGTCATGTAAAGATAGAGACAAAGATTAAATTTATGTAGTCACCAGCCAAGGAATTACCTAGAGTCATCAGAAGTTGGAACTGGCCAACAGGGTTTCTCCCTTACAAGTCTTGGAAGAACAGGGCTCAGTTAACCCCCTGAATTCAGACTTCTGGTTTCCAAAACTGTGAGGAAACACATTTCTCTTTTCTTTCTTTTTTCTTCTAGTACTGGGATTGAACCCAGTGGGCCTCTACCACTCTACTACTCCCAGTCCCTTTTGTTTTTTATTTTGAGACAGGGTCTTGACAAGTTGCCCCAAACTTACAATCCTCCTGCCTCAGCCTCCTGAGTCACTGGGATAACAAGGATATGCCACCATGCCCAGCACATTTCTGTTGCTTTAACCTAGCAAAATAGGTAATTCTAGAACACACAAAACCACACAAAAAAATTTCATATGTCATTCAGCAATTTTAATAGTGTTTCAGGAAGTAATGATACTGGCATTATTACTTTAAAACTTTTATACTGTCAGAAAAGACAAGTCCATCAATATTAGGAATCATATTTTAAGGTAAAAGAAATTTGTATAACATCAGAGTAATAATAAAATCATTTGGGAAGATCAGAATGAACTAATAATGTATAATTTTTATGCTGTTATATATTTGTTTTGGTTTGGTTTTGGTGGCGCTGGGGATGGAACCCAGGGCCTCACATTTACTAGGCAAGCACTTGGTCACTAAGCTATATCGTTGGTCCGTGAACTCATAATTTTAGTTTTGTATTTTCAAAGTCTAAACTCTGAGAAGCAAACCCAGAAGCTATAATGGCCTACTACTCTCACATTCTCATCTTTAATACCATCCCCCAATAAAAATAGGACTCCTTGAAGAAATTACTCCCACTGGGTGTGATGCAAGGGAAGCACAAGTTAAACCTAAGAGATGATTTTGTAACATAAAATGAACTCTCAAGGATTAATGTCAGAGAGACACAGGAGTCAACATGACAGAGTTCCCACAGGTCAAAGAAGTGATAATAAAACCTCAAAATTAATTTATTCATATACAATGACTTCAAAAATCCATCAAATGCACAGTGAAACTCTAAGAAATCGGAAAACTCATTGGTTACCTTTTGAGGCAACTATTCAAATACTTTGAAAAATGGCAACTGAAGTAAAGAAATCTAGGAATAATTATATTCCAGGATAAACCAAGACCCAGCTGAAAGCTTAGTTGCTATCTTAATGCAGAAGAAAATTAGAAAATCATTGTTTTGGGAACACCTAATGAAATACTCCAAAGATTATCAATTGGTGATAAAACTATTAGGCACCAAGTTGATAGGTAATGACATATATATGGAACCAAAAAAGTAATACTATACAGATTCCTTCCCAAAATAAAAGGAAAACACAATATACAATGTAGTGATCAGATTTCCCCTAATGAATTGGATAATCTTACATGTAGGTGAGACCATCCAACATTATTGTCCCATTCTTCACAAAGATGTTCAACATCTACTTACCAAGACTTAAATCTAACTATTTAACAGAAAATTCAGAAGTTAGTTCACTCCTAGAAAACAAATGGGTGAACATAGAAAGTGAAAATGTCCTACAAGAGGGCTTGCCTGGCATCTCCATCATAAGAGCATCATGAACAAAAGGCTGTCTAGATTAAAAGAGACTTAAACATCCGGATGCAATTTGTACCTGATCCTGTGCTATTTTCTTATTTAAACAATAAATAAGGTGCAAAGAATATCATAAAGAAAACTGGGAACTATGAACTGAGCAATATAATTTATTAAGGAATTTTTATTCATTTTAATCATAACTTTATTTGGATAGAAAATTCTTAATTCTAAGGTACATAATGAATTTGAAGAAAAAGATAAACTAGAAAACAAAATACCAAAGGAAAAAAAAAATCTAATCCAATAGCCAAAAGAAAGATAATAAAGACTAGGTAACAAGAGAAAACTCCAAGGGTTGCGGGGTGTGGTGGTACACCCTGCAATCCCAGTGGCTCAGCAGGCTGAAGCAGGAGGATCAAGAGTTTAAAGTCAGCCTCAGCAACTGAGCGGGGCCCTAAGCAACTCGGCAAGACCTTGTCTCTAAATAAAATATAAAAAAGGGCTGGGGGTGTGGCTCAGTGGTTAAGCAATTCTGGGTTCAATCCCCAGTATCAAAAACAAAACAAAACAAAACAAAAATAAACAACTCCAAGGGTTGAAAGATATACTTTGGACAGAATTAAACGGATCACACACACACAGGGGGGGAAAAAAAACTTAGTAATGAATACAAAACCAGGCACAGTGGTACACACCTGTAATCCCAGCAGCTCAAATTTCAAATTCCAGACCAGTCTGGGCAACCTAGGGACCCTGGCTCAAAATAAAAAATAAAAAGGGCTGGGGATGTAGCTCAGTCATAGGGAGCCCCTGCATTCAATCCCCAATAATGCAAATACATAAACTGCATTTCAATGGTACCCTAGAATTAAGAAAATATAATAAAAAATATAAACGATTTAACATGAAACAATGTTAATAGTAAGAATGTCATTAGGCCAGAGGGTAGCAGGCTGGGGAGGGGGGAGATGGCTATTGACTATCCCAACAGCTGAGAGTAAAAAAAGAGAACAAAGTATGGCTAAATGTAGAATCAAAGCCTGGAATTTGGGGACGGGGCTAACGGCAGATTAAATTGGGTGTCTGGGAGCAAGACGAAGGGGAAAGATTCTGCTCGCATCACTATCTTTTCCTTTAACTTCTGCAGCATTCTACTCTCCATATGCTTGCTCAAATAATTAACACAGCAGCCACGGGCACTAAAGGAGGCTATAATAACCCCATAGAATCACTACTCATTTATTACCACTGGTGTTCCATGGACAGGTCCTCTTCATCTAGAATCTGATTGCCCACAGGAAATATGTTAGCATTAGGAAACAAGGGAAGGTTTTGTAAAAAGATTTCTCTTTCTTTCTAGCAGTACTGAGTGAGGGTTGAAAGTCAGTGTTGTGTGAATGCTAAGCAAGCACTCGCTCTACTGAACAACATACCCAGCTCGCCATTTTTTTTTTTTTTTTAAACTGGGAATTGAACCTGGAGCCACACTTATCACTGAGCTACATTCCCAGTCTTAACTTTATTTTGAGACAGGGTCTCACCAAGTTGCTGGGGTCTAGAACTTATCCTTCTGCCTCAGCCTTCCAAGTCACTGGGATAACAAGCATGAGCCACCACACCTGGAAAAATAATTATTCTTAATGATTAAAAACTTTCACATGGTATTGTTCAGTTGGATTGAAAAAGACAAGCGATCAATTCTCATGGTAAGGAAGTATCTTAACAATGGAGTACTTTAGTGCCACCAGCCTGACTCAGCTCTGGCTGAGTGGCAGCAGGAGCCCTCCCCTGGATGAGGACACATGCCAACCCTTGAGGGTTGTAATCTGATTTCCATGAGGTGCTTCAAACAGGAACCTGAGTTTAAGTGGGTACAATTCCTGAAAACTCTTCACTCTCATTTTTTCAAATCTCCCTCTCCTACATTACTCTGTATAAGCGAAGAAAGGTCAGAATCCCATCTCTTTACTCTCCCCCTGGTCCCTTCCCCAAAGATACAATGCAAAGCAATACCCAGACATTAAGAGGCAAGATGGAATAAGGCACAGTGGCTCCCACTGTCTAGGGAGGCTGAGGCAGGAGGATCGTGAGTTCAAAGACAGCCTCAGCAAAAGCGAGGCACTAAGCAACTCAGTGAGACTCTGTCTCTAAATAAAATACAAAAAAGGACTGGGAATGTGGCTCAGTTCCCTGAGTTCAATTTTCTATACCCTAACTGACCCCACCCCTGCAAAAAAGAGACAGATGGTTCATGTTGAAGATATTCCATCAGCACCCATAGTACTAGGGAGGAGCTTTCTAACTTAGCTTAGATGTGGCAACCCTAACAGTTCTGAGCTGCATTATATGTTCATGGACATCAGCAACAGTGATCTCAAATGTCCTGAATTCTCTGACTAAACACTTAAGACTTGATCATCCAGCAGAGGTACAGTTATGAACCAAGCTCTTTCCCCACAAGGAAGTGCTATAGTTCTCCCCTCCCCCAAATCACCTGAGAAACCACAGCATGAAACTTTGGTGACTTCCTCTTATCTACAACATACATCTTTGCTTCAATAAACTGTTTCGATGTCCCTGTTCAGTGAACAGCTAAAAGTGCTTGTGATTGGCTTTTGGAAGTAAGTGTTCTCATCTCACCTTGGTGGACCCTGACACTGACCTAGTCATGCGTACTATGAATTACACTTTCATCATCTACCAAATAAGGGGGCTAGGGAACAGGTAGGTAGGAATGACAGGATGATTTTTTACTTTATTTCATATGCTCAACCAAAGTTTGTTTCAACAAGCATGTATTTACTTTCCCAATAGAAAAATAAAAACAAAATGGGTTGGAATAAGTGATCTCTAATAACCCAGATACAATGACCTGGAAGTCTGAGTTTATCCAGGATCTCCAAACTCTCTAAACATAGCATTTACCCATAGTAAACACTGTGCTAAGAGCACCAACCTTGTGGGAAGCTACCAAGGCCCCAAACCCAAAAGGTGTAGCACAGGGTCTGTCCAGATAATCAATGCATGAGTAATGACAAGTGACTTCTTTCTTTCCATTGGCATGCATGTCTATGCAAGAGCCCTCTAACTGATGGGCAGTTTGTGGAGTTTTGCTTGCAGTTATCAAAAGGACTTAACATCTCCAGTTTTCTACTCTTCCTCAGTCATCTCAGGCTACTATAAAATTTACCTCCGTGTCCCCACAGAGTCCTTGAATTGAGGTCCTTATGGGAACTCTGCCCATCTTTTAGAGTTCATAAATAGATACTCAGGTATGCATCACCCAAAACCCAGCAGGGAGATCCCCCACTGTGGCTCCATTTACCCAGTTAGAAGGTCTCCTGCAGTCCTGTTGCCATTGAGACCCACTAGAAACTCAGATCTTTCTTTTTTTGTACTGAGTATTGAACTCAGGGGCACTTAACCACATCCCCAACCTTTCTATATTTTATTTAGAGATGGGGGTCTAACTAAGTTGCTAAGGACCTCGCTAAGTTACTGAGGCTGACTTTAAACTTGAGATCCTCCTGCCTCAGTGCACCCCCTACCCCCACCTCCAGGGTGCTGGGATTACAGGCATGTGCCACTGTGCCTGGTTCGGATCGTCTTTATATTGTATCTATGCAGTGGTTGAGGAAAGCACTAAGTCACTGCTGAAATATTGTTCCTATAAAAAATTCCTCATGGGCTGGGGTTATAGCTCAGTGGCACAGCGCTTGTCTAGCATGTGTGAGGAACTGGGTTTGATTCTCAGCACACATATAAATAAAATAAAGGTCCATTAAAAAAACTAATAAAAAAAACAAATTCTTCAGGTCAGGAATGGTAGTACCTGCCCAGGCAGGAGGATCACAAATTCAAAAGCAACCCCAGCAATTTAGTGAGATCATGTCTCAAACATTTTAAAAAAGGCAGGGCAGGGAGGGCAGGAACTGGGGATGCACTTCAGTAGTATAGCATCCTGCATTCAATAACCAGTACCAGAAAAAAATTCTTTGGGATTCCATCTTAATTAAATCTGAGATAAAATTTATGGAATCTATACCCATCAGAATAAATCATCTTAAAATTTTTCTTCAATATGAATATACCTAATATCACTGAATTATATGTTAACACAATTGTTAAAAGACAAAAATTTCTATCTTGCTCCTGAAATCAGCCAAAGAAACAGAGTCAAAACCATTTCATCCAGTCTGTAGCCAAGCTTTTCAGCTGGCCAGGGAGAGACGGAAAGAGAGCTCACCTCTAAAAATACAAAGTAAGTAGACTCCTTGATACTACACCAGGTACCCTTCCTCTCTTTAAAGGAAGGACTTTGTAAATTTTTCAATTTTATTTTATTTGTTCAAATTATTTGTAAATGACAATAGAATGCATTTATGCATTTTGATAGATCATACATAGAGTGCAATCTCTCATTTTTGATTAAACATATTGTAGGAGCACATCAGTCATGCAGTCATACATGTACATGAGGTAATAATGTCTGTTTCACTCTACTATTATTCCTTTCCCCATACCCCCTCCCCCCCTTCACTCTCCCCTACCTAGTATAAAGTAAAAATTCTTCCCTATCCACCCCGCTTGTTGTGACTTCGCTTCTGCATATCAGAGAAAATATCCGGCCTTTGGTTTGGGTTTTGGCTTATTTCACTTAGCATTATATGCTCCCACTCCATCCATTTACCAGTAAATGCCATAATTTCATTCTCCCTTAAAGTTGAGTAATATTCCATCGTGTGTGCGCACGTGTGTGTGTTTTCTTTATCCATTCATCTGTTGAAGGGCATCTAGGTCGGTTCCATAGTTTAGCTATTGTGAACTGAGCTGCTATAAACATTGATGTGGCTGCATCACTGTAGTATGCTTTGGGTATAAACTGAGGAGTGGGATAACTGGGTCACATGGTGGTTCCATTCCAAGTTTTCTGAGGAATCTTCATAGTGCTTTCTATAATGGTTGTACCAATTTGCAATTCCACCAGCAATGTTTGCATGTACCCTGATAAATCCTTTTTTTTAAAGCACTTATTTTCACATCCCATATTTGCTTTCTTAGAAAAGCTGAGCGGATTCAGAGCACTGATTTGCACAAGAACAGCAGTGAAAAACTTTTAGTTATCAAAGAAATACAATCTTTGTTCAGCAGTAATGCTGACTTACATATTATATTTATCTTGCTCAAAAAGATAACTTACAAAAGTTTACAACTTCATCCAAGATTTTTTTCAGTAAGGAAATCAATGTGAAAAGGAAATCTGGGCAGAAAAAAATAGATGAAGTCATGAATGAGGTTGGTAAACAAAAACGTATCATTAGAATACTGTAGAGTTGGTCAGGGTAGGCCACAAATTTGGCTCTAAGCATTCTAGGCAGCTAAGGGGAAAAAGAAGTATGACTAGTTGCATGATTCATAGTGTCTATATGATGATTTTTCATGGAAATGGCACCTCAAATAATTTCTCCATAGGTCCTCCAACACTAGTATTCACATACTTCCTTTGGAAATAAGTTTCTTTAACAATGGATGATAATTTCAATACAGTATGTGTTCCTGAATCTTTTGAGAACAAGTTGAAAACAAAAATAATGATCATAATATTTAATATAGAGGTTCTTCATCAGTAGCAGAAGCAGCCACATAATTTATGAAGCACCCAAATATGCCAAATATTATTCCATTGCACTTTATCATCACCAATCCTCTAAATAAGTTAAGGGTATTAATATTAATTACATTTATGGATGAAAGAAAAAGATCATTAAAAAAATAAAGATCATTAAGAAGCAAACACCTTTATTTCTTTAAATTTTACATGGTATAATGAATTTTCAAATATACACAGAAGTTGAAAGTATAGTATAATACACTCCACATCTCAAAAATCAAAATTTTACAATTTCAGAGACTTTTCCAGATTTCCTTTCTCTCTCCCCTTTTTGTTTCTCCTTTGAGAAAGTATTTTAAAGAAAGCCCTAGTCATATAATTTTATCTCTACATCAGTATGTCTTTTTCAAAAAATAAGGGCAGGTTCTTCAATAATCACAAGCTAAAAATCAGCCGGACATGGTGGCGCATGCCTGCAATCCCACCAGCTCAGGAGGCTGAGTCAGGAGGATCACGAGTTCAAAGCCAGCCTCAGCAACTTAGCGAGGCCCTAAGCAACTCAGTGAGACCCTGTCTCTAAATAGGGCTGGGGAATGTGGCTCAGTGGTGGAGTGCCCCTAGGTTCAATCCCTAGTACCAAAAAAAAAAAAAAAAAAAAGCTAAAAGCTAAAAATCAAACCCAACAAAATCAAACAATAACTTCTTGGAATCCTCTCAGTCACTAATCAAATTTTCGTAATTTTCCCATAAAGTCTCTTTATAATTAGTTTTTTCAAATTGGCAACCAAAGAAACCACACAAACGTTTCATGATTTCTCTTATGTTCCTTTCCTGGTTTTTGATCCCTATCGCTGATTATGATAAAAGCAAATATCTTGATTTTAATTGCGATGTAACTTAGATTCGCTAAATTCACTACAGTATACAATTTTAGTATGTTCACATAGCTAAGCAACTATCACCACTATGTACTTCCAGAATTTTTGCATCACGCAAATAGAAAACCCCACACCCATCAGCAATGGCTCCTCATTCCCCCGCCTAGTCCTTAGCAATGACTAATCTACTTTCTATTTTTACAGATCTACTATTCTAGGCATTTCATATATGGAATCATAATTGCAAATGTAATTTGGATATCTATCAGTTAGCTACCATAGACAGATCAGCATCACACACCAAAGACAAGTATGACATGGTTCATGTATAAAACAGATGAGATAAATAGTAATAAAATCACTGCACCATAGTTGCCTATGAAGAATACATGATGAATGCTTTCAGCTCAAGGACTTTTGTCTTTTCCATCACAAACAGTAGAGGACCAATGATAGTCATGTGAGTGACACACCCACAGGTTACCCATGTGTGGGGAAAAAAAAATGTTCAATTTTTTGCTGGCCATGATTTTCACAATGACAAATAGTTAACCAAAAATGATGGTTATCATCGTGGTAATGTGGGTAGGTAGGCTCAGCAGCCAAGATATAACTCCCTGCTTTCTCTCCTTCTCACAAAAGCATGCCAGAATACAAGACAGAGAAGGGAACCTTTATTTGTTATTGATTCTTAGTATACCACTCACACACTGGCAGCTTATGAGGAGGGCAGAAAAGCGCAGAGTTGAGAACACAGACCTAAAATCTGCACATTCTCCAGATTCAGATGACCTGAATGCTTCATCACTTAACAATTATGTGACCTTTGGAAAACAATTTAATCTCCAAATCTCCGTTTTCCCCTATGCCAAATGGAGATTCAAATGAATATGACTGCTTTGAAGACTGAACACAAAGACCTTAAGATAACTGGCTTGCTGAATGCTGGCTATTGGCAGTAAATAATCATCATTATTTACTATTAACAAATGATGCCTTAGAGCTGACAGAGTCACTTCAGTGTGGAGCCTCTAACATGTGACAGGACTGCTAAAGAGGAAGTAGAAAAGTTCTCCATGTCCTGGCATGGTGACATTGAAGGGCAATAACAATGCAAACTTTGAGGATTTGAAAACCAGGAACTTAGATACCCAATTGCTCCTCCCTTAGCCTCAAGAACCCCTAACTCCCAGCATCAACCCTGGGAAGATAATTTTGCTCTGAGAGAAGACTGCAGCTGTTAGAAGCCTTCCATCATCAGCAGTCTTCCCTTTCTGGAACACTTGTTATGTAAAACTTAATAATGCAATAATGCTAGAAAAGAGCAGGTGAACACCGCCGGTGTGAGGGAGGGAGAGAAAAGTCCAGCCCCCTGCAGGGATCACAGATGATCACTCAGAAGCAGCCTACCTTTGGCATTGCACTCTCATAAGCTGCCACACTTGAGACTTTTTCACACTCTACCCATACTTCCCTCATATATGTGATTACATTTCTCTATTAATGATCTCTACAATCTTTTCATCATTATAAAATCACTTTCCTTACAATCACAGATTTAGATAACACTCAATAAATATTAAGTCTCAAAATAGAGCTAGGTTTCACAAATTGTTTTTTATGTATCACAGTCTCATAAGCAGCATGCTTCATTCTCTTCAGCTACTATCTACACACGGCATGGAGAGAACAGGGGGATTTTATCACCATCCCTTTCCTGGTTGGCTGTTCTGTTATTAAGAACTAAGGTATCCGGGCGCAGTGGCGCACACCTGTAATCCAAGCGACTTGGGAGGCTGAGCCAGGAGGATCTCGAGTTCAAAGTCAGCCTCAGCAACTTAGCGAGGCCCTAAGCAATTCAGTAAGACCCTGTCTCTAAATAAAATACAAAATAGGGCTGGGGATGTGGCTCAGTGGCCAAGTGTCCCTGAGTTCAATCCCTGGTTCAAAAAACAAGAAAAAGAACTAAGGTAAACCAAGTTCCCAGAAGAGCTTCAGAAGCTTTACGTGAACTGTAGGCATCTACTCCCTAGAGAATAAGACCCCTGCCTATGACTGACAGAAAATCCCTCTCCTCCCTTGCCACACTTTATCCCCACAGTAAGAGGCTCACCCCTGCTTTAGAAAGTGATTTTGTTTAAAAAAAAGTTAAAGAGAAACTTCCTAGACTTACCAATGAACCTCTAAAGGTGTAAAATTTGGAGGGTAAAGGGAAAGACAAAGGAAGAATTTCACTTCCTATTTTATATCCTTCTGAGGAGTCTGAATTTGTTATAATGTGTTAATGATTAAACAAGAATACCTGGAGAATGGTTAAAATAGTTTTGTAGTCTAAATAACGTTTCTTTATAAACAATTCACCTTTTTACATCCATCAATTTACAGGAATAAGTAGGTCAATTAACTTAGAGGGCCTACATAATTCAAGGAGCATAAATTTATAGGAAGTAAACAGAGAAAGAGATCATCTGAATTTGGTTTGCCCACTTGACCAGTTTTCCCTGAAAATCAAATTGCAAAATATTTAGAGAACTGGGTGCAGTGGCACATACCTGTAATCAGAGTGACTCAGAAGGTTGACACAGGAGTTTGGCAGGTTTGAGGTCAGACTCAGTAAATTAGAGACCCTGCCTCAAAATGAAAAATTATAAGGGCTGGGGATGTAGAATCCTGCTTCATTTCTTTGGTAAAAGCATAACTGATTCTTACCTGGTCACAAATCAGTTCCCATTTTTTCTCGTTGTCATACTGACGCAGTAACCTGGCTTTGTCAGGAGGTAGGTTCATAGCATTCTGTTAAAAAAAAAAAAAAAGGAAAGAAATCTGTCAATAAACAGGTAGGCAGAGCAAAGACTACCACTATAGCCCTTCTGTGAGAGACAGTCATTCCCTAGTTGTATCTGATTCAACTAAAACACCCTGCAGAAGTCATTAAACATCACGGTTTGATGGGAGGAGGGAAGCTCTGAAGTCCTGACCCTAACCTGTGAGATAGTCTGCTCCTAACAATCGGACTTGCATTTCAATAATGGTAGTGTTTTGTTTCTTCATTTTATAGCAGGCTCCCTTTGGACTCAACAAAAAGTTCAGGAGAGGTTATTCAAAAAGCATCTTCTCAATTTCTTCTTAAAACATTGTGGTCCCACCAGATCCCACCAGAAAGATCCAAAAGAAAAGTCAATGACTAGAACCACTGATAGCATCAACTTTTACTCACTTTTACATGAACAAGGAGTAAAAATGAATTTTTAAAAATGATGATGGGAGGGGCTGGGGCTGTAGCTCAGTGGCCAAGGGCTTGCATATAGCATGTGTGAGGCACTGGGCTCAATCCTTAGCACTATGTAAATAAATTAATTAATTAAAGGCATGCTGTCCATCTACAACTGCAAAAACAAATAATGATGAAACTGTTTTCTGTCCTTCAGGACATGTTAATATTAGCAACCTCGATTCTCAGTTTAGCTATGTTGGTTTTTGAAGTTGAGCTTCTGGATGAGAAACTGACCCTGAGCTGAATTAGATATCCACACGTTGACATCAATACAACCCCCCTGTTAACACATCTTTTGTAGTGCTGCTCATGCATTTTCCCACACATTCATGTGTTATGAATCTATGTCCAAAATGACCAATCATATGCTTTTTCAAGATCCTTTAGCTTAAGTCTGAGCTAAGATCATGGATGACACAACAAGGAAAGATGAGAGAGTCCCAGAAGGAATTCCAGTCTATTCCCTTGGCTGCCCCAAAGCTCCCGTGCTCTAAGCAACTGAGCTAAGTAGTCAATGTATAATGTTTATTAATTGTCTGGTTCATGCTCTGGCACCAACACTTTAAACCATACAGATCATTACAGTGCAGTTCCTTGTTTAGGTCAATATTTTAGTAGACAAAAGCAAAGGACCTAAACTTTTAATACTCAGCTCCCCAGCTCTCTCAAAGACATGTCTTATAGTCAAACAACTCCCCTTAACTTGGTTACTATCACATGTCAAAGGGCAAAACAAGTTTAATAGAGGCAAGGGTAGGTGAACTACTCTGAATTAATGGCAAATTCAACTTGGTGATTTTGATAGATTTAACGCAAGCAGCTTCTCTTAAATTCAATCTAACATTCAAATTGGTAGGCCTTGAATCTATCTATACATATTAATTTGAATTTAATTTATCAGATTTTAAACTGTCTTCAGAATATTTGAATTTTATATTACCCCCCAAAGCTGACAACATCATTTGAATAGCTTTGGACTCCAGAGTTTTCGATGGTACTGCTAAGCCTTCTTAGATACAGAAATATCTAAATAGGAAAAATACTTTCATATAGTCTGTCTCCATGGAATATCTACTTAAACCAGAATGGAAAATACCCACTTACAGTTAATAGTTACAACAATTTAGCAATGTTAAAGAACAACCCCTGGGATAAGGCAAAGGAGAATTCCATGTGTATCTTTTGGGGAATGGGATATTATTTACTGTTAAATAAGCAGTCCTGCTTTGCTTATTTTCACCCTGGAGAGGGACTTTTTCCCCTTAAACTGGTTTTGACCCTCAGGTTAGTACCCCTGGGTATGATTATGAAGAAAATAGAAACCGTAACATTACAAGATAAGTTAAATGAGTTTTCTTTTCCCTGAGTCCTTATTAATTTCTTGAGATATGAAAGAAATAAGAATGCCTGAACTCCTACAAAGTGTCAAACTCTATATTAGGCATTTTAAATATGTACCCCTGCTTAATATTCTATTTAATAAGATGATGAGATCCATATAACTTTCCCCATTTAATATATAGGGAAACAGACCTGGGAGAACTTGATTAAATAGATCAGCAGTAAGACCAACACTTAGTCTGTTAGATTCCCAAAGACAAGCTGTAAAAGTAACATCAAGCTCTTTTTGTGGCAAAGCAAAATGGCAAATAACTAACAGCTTTCTACTAGGACCCTGTCCGATGCTTGTGGACGCAGTCAGCCAAGTCTGCTATAGGAATTAGATGACCCTGAAGTCATTGCAAAGAGAAAGGCAAGATGCTCCTTCTAGACCAACTTTCATTTTGATTAAAGTCTTCTGCTCAACAAATGTTTATGAAGCACAGCTCCTGTACCAGCATTGTGTGATGTGCTGGGTGGCACAGGAGCAATGAGACATGGTCTCCCACGGAGACATATGATGGTGAAAAGATACACACGGGACAGAGTTTTGAAATGCTGGCAAATCTTGAGAGAGGTTATCAGACGGTAGGTTTAGATTAGAGGGCTGTGAAAGAACACTCAGGAAAAAGTAACAATTAATATGAATCCTAATAAAGGACGAGGAATCAGTCAGGTAGAGTGGATGGAAGTATGCTGGGCAGACAAAAAATGGAGACTAAGGCAGGAAAGTTAACTTGGTACCTTCAGAGAGCACAAAGAAAGCCAGTTTGGCCAAAAAGAAAGTAAAAGAGAAAGAATGAGGGAAATACGAATTCAAACACGTGAATCAAAGCCATAGTATGTCCAGACAAGTAGGTCAAGGTCAATAATTTTATCTGAAGTGAAATGGGAAGCCATTGAATGCTTTTAAATAGGGACATAACACAAGCACACTGTTTTACAAAGATCACTGTAGGTGCTATGAAGAAGACTGATTAGAAGTAGCAAGAGTGGAAGCAGAGAGGCCATGAAGGGTCAGATTAGGAGTTGAAGTGAATGCTGGTGGCTTGGATGAGGCTGGTGGCACATCAAATGAAGAAAAGTGGATAAAGTAGGTAGATGAAGAAAACATTACGTGAAACTGACTGGTGAGACCTAAGGACTGGAGAACATGTAAAGAATGACTGCCTAGTAACAGTCCAGCTTGAGTTACTAGGTACACAGTAGTCCATTTTATCAAAGGGATACCCAAGAAAAGGCAGCATAAATCTTGAGAAGGTGGGGAAGAGGAAGATTTCCCAGTGGCCCTGCCTAGGTCTGCGATGACAATGAGACACCCAGGAGCATAGTCAAGCAGGTAGGTAGATACATGATTGTGGAGGTTGGAAGAAAGGTCTGCATCTCTCTGAAGAAGAGCCTTAGGGAGTATTTCTGAGCCTGCTGACTGGCTATTGCCAGGAGAAGTAGCTCAATATCGATACATAAGAACTAAAATTATACTTGGTAATCATTCACCAAACATCTAAACTCCTTTCATAAGTCAATACTCTGAGCTGCTCAGGTATATACTGTACAACTTATTAATTTTACAGGGACCAGGAGGAAGCAGTTCTATTTAAAATCAGACACTCCACAGAGGCCTGTCTAAAGTTCAGGGATGTTGTGATTAGCTGGCCATAATTGCTCCAAAATTTCTTTAGAGTAAACTCATTCCTCTTGTGCTATAAAGGGCAGGACTCTGGAGTCCAAGCTAAATGTTTACGTAGGTAATGCACAAGAGTCCAAGTTATTTTCTGAGAAAAATATTGTCTCTGTGTCCAAATCCCTTTGCTCCCTGTATAAAAATGATCTGCTCTTCTATTTGGCCGAAAATGTAAATCAATTTTCAAGTTTTCCTAACACAGTGACAACTCTACTTCACCCAAACTTCGTGATATCTGTGAGGTAGGACTCTATCTTTCTTCTTTTGATCCATTCACCCATCTAACATTAACTGGACTTTGACCATTTGTCAGACATCTACCCCTAAGCATATTAAAGAATTTAATCAAAACACTGTTGCACAACAGGCCTGGCAAAGTCCCACTGAAGATATGTGATATTTGAGTTGAAAAGGTTAGTGGATGCTAATTATCTATTTTCTAGATCGTACAAGTTCCTAGCTACAATAAATTAGATCATCTCAGAGTTCTGTAAGGAATACCCCTTTCCTTTCACTCGCAACCTATCAAACTTCAAGAATCAGCTCAAATATATCATCTACAAGAAGACACACTACTGCTCCGTTGAGCTCCAACAACACTTCATCTATGTCTATTACAGCACCTACAACACTATGCCCTAATAATCTGGTTACCAACCTAAATTCCCCACTGGACTAAAGACTTTAAAGATAATTTTTTTACGTTAATCTCCAATGACCAGCACAGTATAGCAAACAGAACACATTAAGCAGGTTGTTGAACAAATGAAAAACAAAGTAATGCAATCATACTCTACAGTCTAAAAATACCTTTGCTTAGATTTATGTTTTAGCTTTAACAAGGTCTACAAATGAAAAAGCATTTCTGATTCTTGTAAAACATCAATGATGATGTCTATTGCTCATTATCTTCTGGACAAGAATTCTTGGAGAAAAATTATTCAATTTTAGTCACATCTTCCTGAAAAGGAAGACAGATTTTAGGTATTCCTCTGCCAAATATAATAGACCACAGACTCTGAACTTTGTTTTGCTGTCATAAATTCAGACTGGTATCAACTATAATAATTAATCGGCACCAAGAAGCAGTTACATTAGTGACCTCTATTCTGATTTTATCTTTAACGGTACTACTTTACATCACATCAGTGTGTTTCTGCCTTAGAACCTTTTGAAGATAGAAGGTATAACTACTAAATAAAAATGGAATATCCTAGTTAATGAGTACTTCATGAAGAAATTAATTATGGATAAAAAGTCTGTGATAGCCCATTCATCTGAAGTTACACTTACAATAAATTATCACATACAACACAGAAGAATGAAGATGGCCCAATTCATTCAAAACCAAATAAATTCATTTGCTAAGAAAAGGGGACTTCTGATATTGACTTGTCCTGGGTTTGCAAAACCTTCTCTTATGCTCAAGGCTCATACTGAGAGACCCATAGTGGTAAGTAGGCTCACAGCAGTGAAAGTGAATGGTATCAAACACACCTTATGTAATATACCTTTCTCCTTGTAATCTCACAATTTGAGTTCATAACTATTAAGTCACCAGATTTTATAACAGGAACTTTTATATAACCACCTAACTAGAAAAAAGGAGGTGGACTTTGTAAGTACTGTTGCTTATGGATGCAGAGAAAAGTGTGTCACACGAGAAATGGCTTAGACAATCTCCAAGAGCTCTTAAATAATGACACAAAAGTCCTCCAGGAACTCAAAAAGTCAGAACCTTGTTTAAAATTTTTTAATTGTAGGAGAAAACATACAAACTTACCCTTTTAACCATTTTTACCTTTTTGCTATATAACAAGTCTCTAGAACTCTGTCATCATGCAGAACTGAACATCTTCTACCCAGTATAAAACTCCTCATTTCCTCCTCAGGACCATTACTTTCTGCTCCTGACATTACTGAGATGTGATGAACTGCACACTAACGATTTGGCAGCAGAATAAGAACGGAGATGAGAAGACAGTATGGGGCAAGATTTTACTAGGAGGGCTCACACTGGGCTCACTAGATCCCAATCCCTACTCTACCACTTACTACTGGTGATGATTAAGCACATGATTTAATCAAAAAGCCAATTAAACAAACATATAATCCAGAGTCAGAAAGCTAGTAAATGTAATACAAATCTGAAGGTTGGAGAATCAGGTCAGAATTAAAGATAAAGCTCAAAAGCAGTAAGACGAACTATTTAACGATGGTCTGAGAGATCTCAGGCACTTAGGCTCTTTGCATGCATTATCCAATTTAACTTGCCTTATAATCCTGACAAGTAGGTATTATCATTTCCATTAAACAGAAAAGGAAAGTGAAGGTCAAGAAGGTTAAGTAACTCTTCTAAGCATGAGACAGGTGGCAAGGAAGGTCTCAAAGGAGAGGTCTGATCACCCTCTTTCCATGGCACAAAAGCTGTAACACTTCTAAAATATGACTTGTCTGACTTAAGCAACCTGACAATTAAGCCTGAATAACCAGAGACAGAGTAATTCGCACATAAAGGTGAAAATGTTTGGTATTATTTAGGCTACCAATATTTTCAGATAAAATACTGACATGTTAATACAAATTTCTAAGAACTTAAAAAATCCAAGCCACTCGGGAGGCTGAGCCAGGAGGATCACGAGTTCAAAGTCAGCCTCAGCAACTTAGCGAGGCCCTAAGCAACTCAGTGAGACCCTGTCTCTAAATAAAATACAAAATAGGGCTGGGGATGTGGTTCAGTGGCCAAGTGCTCCTGAGTTCAATCCCTGGTTCAAAAAAAAAAAAAAAAAAAAAAAGATGACAGAGCTTCAGAGGAAGGCAGCTACTTTTTGTTACGAAAAGCACGGCGTGCTCGCACTCGGCTGGGTGTGTGGGGAAGAGAGCAAAGACGGCACTGAATGGCACAAGGTGGTTTTTCATGTGTCAGATGCAATTATAAATCTACCATTCATGAACAGCATGATCTTGGGTCAATTGTTTCAACTAAATCTGCTTCTCACATGTTGGAACAAAGATATTGGTAGTAGTGGTGATGGGGACAATAATGATGACATCTCCTGCTCTTGGGGTTTGAGAAAGTCAACTGGACAATGCACATCAAACCACAGAAGCAAGCCCATGGAAATCACTCAGCATGGTAGAGATCATTCATACTGATTTCATTATTGCAGGGAAAGGTGTGAACAAAGGCATGAACACAGGAGAGAGGGCTGTGAGCCCACATAACATAAGACCAAGTGAGGTGACAGCAGAACAGAACTTAAGTTATTCTAGAGGCAGTGAGGAGTCACCTGCTGAGGAAATATCTAAGAAAAATAAGCCCTATTAGGGGTCCTTAAAGCAACCAGGTGACATAGATGGGGAGAAAATCTTTACCAGTTGACAGGAAATTAATATCCAGAAAATATACAGAACTCAAAAACCTTAACACCAAAAAAGCAAATAACACGATCAACAAATGGGCAAAACAACCAAACAGACATTTCCCAAAATAAGAATGCAAATGGGCAACAAATATATGAAAAAATGTTCAGTATCACTAGCAATGAAGGAAATGCAAATCAAAACTACACTGAGGGCTGGGGATATAGCTCATTTGGTAGAGTACTTGCCTCACAAACATAAGACCCTGGTTTCAATCCCCAGCACCGCAAAAAAAAAAAAAAAGAAAGAAAGAAAAAAACTACACTGAGATTTCAAGTCACTCCAGCCCATGGTAATTACCAGGAACACAAATAAACACTTCCGAGGATATGGGTACAAAGGTACACCCTTGCATTGTTGAGACTGCAAATGAGTACAACCACTCTGGAAAGCAGTATGTAGATTCCTCAAAAACCTAGAAATTGAACCACCATATGACCAGGTATCCCATGTCTTGGTATATTTCCAAAAGTCTAAACCAGCATACTAAGAGTGATACAATCACCTCAATGTTTATAGCAGCACAATTCACAAGACAGCCAAATTATGGAATTGACCCAGGTGCCTGTCATAGGTTAATGGATCAACAGAGTGTGGTGGGGGGGGGGGGGCGCCTTGTGCAATGGAATATTATTCAGCCATAAAGAAAAATGAAATTATGGCATTTGCCAGTACAATGGATGGAACTGAAGAACATCATGCTAAGTGAAATAAGTCAGACTCAAAAATCAAGGGTCCATTGTTTTGTCTCATGTGGAAAAACAAAAGAAAAAGAAAGTGGGTGAGACGGGGTCAGATATCGTAAAGATATATGGAAGATCAGTGGTGTAGATGAAGGAGAGGGAAGGAGGAGGGATGGGAAAGGTGAGGAAAGATGGAAATGACTTGAACATGTTATATGCCTGCATGAACACACCACAGGAAATTTCACTTTTATGTATATGCAAAAGCACCAATCAAAAATAAACAAGTAGGGAGAAGAATGCAGGAACTTTAGATTATGTAGAGGAAAATAAGAGGGAGAGGGGATGGGGGTATGAAAAATTGTGAAATGAGACAGACATTATTACCTTATGCACATGTATGATTAACAATAATGATATGAATGTACATTATGCACAACCATAGAAATGTAAATTTGTACCCCATATGTGTACAATGAATCAAAATGAAGTCTGTAAAAATAAAAAATAATAATAATAAAAATAAATAAATAAACAAGTGAAAGAAAGATCAATAGGGAGAAAGGAGAATGGGGGAGGAAGGAAGGGAGAGAAAAGGGGAAAACAGGAATTGAAATTAAATTCCATGCATGTATGATTTTGTCAAAATGAACCCAACTACTATGTGTAACTATATGCTCTAATTTAAAAAAAAAAAAATCAAAGGGATCAAAAGTGTAAAGGAAAGTGACCAAGGGAGGGAGAAGGGAAGGGAAAAGGAAAATACTGGGGAATGATATTGGCCAAATTTCATTGTAACTTGTGTGCATGAATGAATTTGAAACAACAAATCCCACCATTGTGTACAACTATAATGCATCCCCCTTAAAAAAAAAAAAAAAAAGGAACCAAAAAAATTTTCCTGTTAATTCATCCCACACTATGTTCAACTTACACCATTATTGGCAGAACAGGTCACGTCACTTGACCCTCAGTGATGTACCAATTCTCCTGAGTTTGCTTTAAAATTGCAACAGACGAGGGCAGCAGGAGTGTGGTTGCCAGTCAATACACGCCCACCGTTCTGTTAACTCGCTCAGAGGCCTTCTCCTTCCATTACCTATGTTCATGGTCTGGGCAACTACCTGGCAGTCTTTAGCCAGTATCCTAGCCTAAAGGATGCTGCTAAGATGTATTCAGTTTCTTTCCTGGCACAGGACTCAGGCAGCCAGCCAGTTCCCCAAAATGAGTCACCACCACCAGTCATTTTTCATTGTCACTGCTATTTTTATTAAATCATCGAGGGTATTAATATCATTCACTGTGGCCAGCAAAGCCACTAAGGAAAAATGAGTCTCCCTAATCTAGTTACATCTATAAAACAAATCTGATTGGAAAGCTGTCCTTTCTGGGGAATGAGACAGGCCTCTCATCTCCCATTCACAATCTTAATTCCAGGCTATTTTTTTAGAAGGCTTTCTTTCTCTAAGCATTGAATGAGCTACAAATTGACTCTCTATATAACTTGTTTTTACAATCAAACACATAAATCTACACTTTTTGACCACATAACTTCTATAGGATCATATAACTTCTATGTGATCAAAAAGTACAGAGCTAGAAGGTATGATTATCATATTTTAGTCCTAGTTTGTCTTTTACAGGTGAACAGATAAGATTCAAAATGGTGAAGGCATTTGTCCAGATTCACATAACAGGTTAATACAGTGGAAGAGCTGAGAATCCAGGCCAAGGAGGAAGATGAGATGTTGGTCAAAGGACATGAAGTGGAAATTAGGATAAGCTGTGGATCTAGTGTACACATGGTGACAATACTTAACAATACTCAACTGTCTACCTGAAATTTGTTAAGAGAGTAGATCCTAAGTGTCTTCACACCCCACTCCATGCACACAAGGAGGAAAAGAAAGTGGTTATGTATGAAGGTGATGGGTATGTTCATTAGCTTGACTGCAGTGATCATTTCACAATGCATAAGTATATCAAAATATTAAGTTATACAGTTTAATACATACAACTTTTATTTGTTCACTTATACCTCAATAAAGTTGATAAAAAATAGAATCCAGGAGGACATGTCTACTACTTTCTCCATTACCATGAAAAAAGAGTCATTTACATGGGTCCAGGTATATTCGCATGTGGGTGTAAGTGTGCACACACACGTACACAAATATGAGAAAATCAAATCAGATAATGCATGTAAAATAGTAGCACAAATGCTAACCACAGTTAGCATTGAACATACATTAGATATTAGTCTAATTATTCTCACGTCAAGGAATATATGAATTATACTATGATTTTCTTGTACTTTCCTAAGTATCTATCTTTACCTGACTCTCAAATTTTCTTGTTACCGTAAGAAGTGTCAGCACTTGCCACTGTCTCCATCTTTCCTCCTTGATTTGGGGCTATATCCTCATAGAACAACTCATTTTATTTGTTACATTTATGAACTTCTGGGAAATTATATATTTGTTTTTACCTGTAAACAAAAATCAAACAAATTCCTCAAATCTCATATGAATTCTCTGTTTTGAAAAAGAGGTGATTGTATTAATATTATTTCTATTTAATTGAAAGGCTATTTATCACCAATATGGGTGAAATGCCATATGGGTGAGAGCCAATCTCATCCACAAAAACAGAATGCATCCCTACAGCTACACTGACCAAGGACCAGTCTGCCTGCAGTCCATCTTCTTAATACTTCCGTATCATGGCTTAAGTGATTCAATACCCAATAAACGTCAAAAACAACACATCGCTCCTCTGGCCATGATGCCAGTTCCTAAAATACAGATTCCTATCACATTCAAATACAAATACAGGGAATAATGGAAATTATCATTTACTCAATTTCCTTCACGACTCATATTTCATTAGAGGCCTGATACCTGATCCCTTGACATATTCTGGAATTCATACAACTCTTCACCTACAGTCTGTCAACTGCTATGCCAGGAGCAGTGTAAGCATGCATACATCTGTGAGCTGGGCCTCTCTAACACATGAGTCCTCACTTGACAAACTAGGGAACATCTTCATGGGCAACCATCAGACAGTATGAGGCCAGTGAATTTCACCACAATCAAGCCTAAGAATGTGCTATCACATGCCATCAAAAGCAATATCTCTTTTACCTGTTTCATTTCCTTGAAATCCTAACCTCATCCTCCCTGCAACCTCTACCCAACAACACTCCCCTATTTCTCTTCTAGATAATTAGGATCATCATTAGTCTCCCTCTCCTAACAGTTGTTCTGAAAATGACCACTGAATGTCATCTTCAACGTTGGCCCAACTCACTACCTCACACTCTTCAATATCATGAGGATCACCAAAGATAATAGTCTCTAGTCAACTAAGGTCACATCTTTTGAGACGAGAAAAAGTATTCTTTTGTCTTAAAAATTAGTATCTCTGCCACAATCATGATCAAATGTTATAGCCTCAAATTTACAGCTCTTCATTTACAAAGTAACTAGAACTTCAAAGGCAGACTCACTATAATGTGGAGTAATGGTTTCCCAGTGTGTCCTCACCCTAATCCTAACAACCGGTGAATCTATTTCCATTAAGACTTGATTTACAGGTATTATTAAAAATCTTGAAATGGGAAGATTATCCTGGATTACTTGAATTGGACCAACATATTCACACAGATCCTTAGAAGTGGAAGAATAATTCTTTAAAATATTTTTTAGTTGTCAATGGACATTTATTTATTTATTTATTTATATGTGGTGCTGAGAATCGAACCCAGTGCCTCACACATGCTAGGTAAGCACTCCACCACTAAGCCACATCCCCAGCCCTGGAAGAAAAGTTATTTAGAAAAGAAAAAGAAGCACTGGGGAGGATATGGAGAAAGCAGAACTCTCAAAAATTATTTTTAGGAATGTAATGTGGTGTACTCACTGTGTAAAAATGTGGGGTGCCTCTTTAAAGTTAAAGATAGATTCAACAGATGACTAAATATACACCCAAAGAACTGAAAACAGATTCAAAGAAATACTACAGCAGCAATACTTAAAACAACAGTATTCACAATAGCCAAAAGGCAGAAACAACCCAAGGGTCCAAAAATAGATGCCTGGATAACAAAATGTGAAATATACATACAAAGTAGTACTTTCAGTCATTAAAAGGAAGAAAGTTCTTATATATAAGACAACATGGATGAACCCTAAACACAACATGAAAGAAGCCAGTCAGAAAAGGACAAATACATAGGATTCCACTTACTTGAAATATCTAGAATAGGCAAAATCAGAGGAAAAAAATAGATGAGGCTGGGGCTATAGCTCAGTGGTAGAGCACCTGCCTTGCATGCGTAAAGTACTGGGTTTGATCCTCAGCACCACATAAATTAAATAAAGATATTGTGTCCACATACAACTAAAAATATATTTAAAAAAATAGATGAGAGGTTACCAATGGCAAGGGGGAGTGGAGAATGGGATTGACAAGAACAGAGTCTATGTTTAGGGTGTTGAAAAACCTGGAAATGTGTAGTGGTGATGATTGTACAATATTTGAATGGATTTAATGACACTAAATTGTATATCTGAAATTGGTCACAATGGTAAACTTCATGTTAGGTATATTTTACCACAATGAAAAAAATAGCTAAGGGTGGCAGCGGAAGTCTGAGTGATGCTATGTGAGAAGGACTTGATCATCAATGTTGGCTCTGAGGATGGAGGAAGGAACCAGAAAACAAGGGCTGCAGATAGCCTCTAGGAAATAACAGAGCAAGCCAGGGTGGACATAGCTTACGTTATAAAAACTAAAGTACAAAGAAGTGTAAGTTCATGCTGCAAACTTCTAAGAGAACTTTTGTTCTTTATAACTAGATAACATTATGTCACTGATTCATAGGGGGTTTAAATTAATTCTGTGGGTTAGAAGACCAGAGTTATTAGTGTCCATTTTATCTAAGATCTTTATTCTCTTAACTCTTGGTTCTATTGAAACATTTCATTATATAAAAATATTGCAATGTTGATACCCAAGAGAAAATCCATTATCATGTGTATGCTGGTCATCATGATCAGTGTAGCACAATTTTTTAAATAAACTAGCATGCCCTTCAAGCAAAGAAAGAAAGGAAGGACGGACAAACAGAGCAGTGATTCTCCCTCAGAGCTTTCAAAATGAATAGAGTCAGACAGGGACCATGATTTTAGCCCAGTTAATTTGTGACACACTTATCATCTAAAAACTGTAAGATAATACCAAGCTGTTTTAAACCACCACATTCATGGTAATTTGTTACAAAAGCAATAGAAAACTAGTATTCTTGCTGACAGTATTTTAGCTCCCAACAGTGCATGACTTTCCTTCTTCCACAATTCCAAATTCCAAAATTTCCATGCCTACTTCTCACTGCCAATTATTAGAGGCATGGTGCCTGTTTTATAGGCTGCCAATTCAAATTAATAAAAGCCAGTATTTAATTACAGTAGGAAATGGAAAACCTTGGAGGACTCAATGATGTCCTAAGATTAAATTACTGAAAATCTAAAAATAAAACTACCAGCTCATGGAGACATATTTAAAAATAAAATTATACTATTTAAACAAAGACAATTACACTGGCACCACTTAAAGTTTTACTGTGACACATGTTTATCAGTCTTGATGCATTGGTTAAGAATCCCACAATTGCAGGCCTGTAATCTCAGAGACTGGGGAGGCTGAAGTGGGAGGATGGCAAGGTCAAGGCCAGGCTTCGCAACTTAACAAGAATCTATCATAACATAAAAAATAAAAAGGTCTGGGGATATAGCTTAGTGATAGAAGACCCCTATATTCAATCCCTAGCACTGCCCACAAAAAAAAAAAGAAAGAAAGAAAGAATCACATTGTGTCTCTACCGACAAGCCAGCCAGGGTAAACAGGAAAATTAGAAACTCTTACATGTCTGACTTTCTGACATATGTCAAGGAGATTAATTTTTCTGGTTTCAGTTATCTCTTCATTTAGCATGCTACTTACTATATATATATTTAATTCCTTAAGGTGTCATAAAACCAGAATGCCCAGATAATTCACATTAAGAACAAAACAATTCAGCAACTTCAAAATCTTCTTGAGAGGCCCACTGGTCATGTTCCATTTTAGTGATTTTTCCTTCTGTCCTCTGAAGACTGCAAGTTCCTGGACAGAAAGAAGGATGACTTGTTGGTACTCGAGAACCCCAGGTCTTCTTCCAGCAAAGCACCTAGTACTCAGGTGGTGCCAAATATGTGCACTGAGTTCTTCACAGCCATACAAGCTGTGTTTTCATAAACTAAAGGCATCCCACCAATACCTTTTATCCTGTAAACAAACAATTAGGATCAAAGGAGAAGCAGCAAATTTGGAGGTGATTATTACACCAAATACTACTAACAGTGACTATTTCAATCCAAAAACAAAAATCTATAGAAGGTCTGGAAATGTACTCTATGCTCTCACACCCTGTCACTGACCTATAGTCCCCACTCCATCCTCTCTTTACCAAAACTACATCAACCCAAGTTATGGGTCTTCCATACATCATGCTCAGTTACTTTTTCTTTGAATTATAGATAATAGCACTTGTTTGAGGGAATAAATATGATCCTATTTTTTGTTCTATCATTTCATATGTGTATGCTTTTTATCTATAAGGGAACCTTCCCTCCCTGGCATACTTTGATACCTTCTACAATACTCAAAACAGATACACAATACACAACTAATAACATTAACTAGGACTTATAAGTAAATTGTAACTTACATTTTATACATGCAATGCAAAACAACTGTGATGCAATAGATTATTAAACAGCTGGACTAAGTCATATTGCAAACATGAAAACTTAGACACCTCAGTGAGAGGTATCTATTGTTTTGGGTGTGAAGTTTTCAATATTTGTTATTTCTATCTATCTAGGAGATACAAAAGTTCCTGTTAAATAAAATCTGTGTCACTGAGTTATTTCTGGTTTTACATTCTCATACTACAGTGGTATTTAAGCACAAAGTGCTACCCAAGTAAATGATTTGGTCTTGGCCCAAAACAAGGCAGCAAGATCACATCAGCACTTCAAACACCAAGCAAAGCAAGGTGGGTATGCACCTATATTCACAGGCAACAAAGTCCTGGGAAACAGAAAGAGTAGACCCCAGGGTATGCACGAGTCAATTTTAAGTGCTAGACTTGACCATGTGGAGGAAAACCGAACAAGAAAGCACACACACACAAGAGATGAAGTGGGGCAGGGGTCACTTAACTGTATTGATTCTCTGTACTTCTCAGCTGAGTAAACCACAACAGTAAGCCTGGGGGACATGGCCCTGACTGCTGAACTCAGCACACCCACTTGATGTGTTCTGGATGCAAACACTTTTGTTTCCTACAAAGCACTCTTATGCTTCTCCAAGAGAGTTATAAGTATTTGGAAAAATGCCAAAATACTACAGTGGCCAATGAATCTTTGCATTCTTACGTTCTATAACCATTCCACTTTCCTCACTCAAGAGATCAGCCATACCCGACTCAAGCGGACCAATCTAGGACACCGGGGACAATGCAATCCAATTCTTCTAGCAACCTAATGTCGATTGCCACCCAAGGAGTTTGCCAACTTGTAGTACACCGGTATACCTCTGACTCAGATCTGTCCTCTTCCCAAGAGGAATTCAACTCCCAAGTACAAAATGAACCCCTGTTCAATATTACACTTTAAAGAGAAGTAATAGGATCAAGAGACTTCCAATTTGTGACTTGAAAAACTACCTAATACTCTCCTTTGAAAACTGTGCCCCCTTCCCCTCCCCCATGCTATCTCAGGGGGTCTGCGGGCCTGGTGCTACTGCACTACTCCCTCCCAGCCGCCGGCCAACCACTGACAAATGGGCCCATTCATTCTCTCTCTGTCCCCTGCACATATATTTATAAATGGTAAGCACAATATATTCTCTGTTACTCTGGTTGGGCAATAGGGACACTATTTAATAGAGAGGTGCCACACATACCATGCATGATTTCTAAATAAATAGGATTATCAAGTATATTAACACAAAACATATTATCATAACTCTTTCTGTAATGACTCCAAAAGGACATGGACTTTATAAAGTCTTCTGGTCATCACAATAAATTATAATTACAAGCTTGACAGTTGGAATCACTTTGACCTGGATTCACATTCCAATTACTAGGCATTCATTTTGGCAACTAACTAAATTTTTCTTATTCTCAGTGATTTTTGTCTAAGAATGAGAAAACAAACAAACAAACAAAACTGTCAGGATCACCATAAAATATAGAAAGTACCTCTCACTGCAGGAGACCCATGCACTGGGGATAGTATCTACAGAAGTTGTAGCTTGAGACAAATGTTCTCGTCTCCAGAGTCAAAAAACCAAACAAACAGAAACCACTCGATTTTACCACGTAGAGCTAAAACTATTTGCAGTGTGACTGTCAAGTCACCTAACTCTTTTGAACTTCAGTTTCTTCATCTGTAAAATGAGGACACTAGCAACTCCAAGGAAATTTCTAGAGGAGCCTGATGGAAGAAGCTTTATACAGTACGGTTGCTCTGACAAAAATTAATGCAAATTTGCAGACATTTGAAAAGAAAAATTAAATGAGTGAACACATGTGAAATGTCTCACTGAGCTCAGTGCCTGAAGCAAGTATTTAATAAAATAAATTAATTAAATTAAATTAAATTAATTTCAGGTACTGAATACTAGAATACACTACAACCAAACGGGAGAAAGGGAAGGATGAACTGGGGCATCTTGAATTCTTTAACACAGTGCTTTGGGAGCAACTCACATACTTCACACAGAAGAATTTCTTCTACACATACAAATAATACAATGTATGTGTAGCTACTAGTCAAATGAGGAAGTTAATTGAAATATCTGGGTCTATGGTTCTCAAACAGATTGCCAAGGAACCCTAATGCTTTAACCCTAATGCATCCTCAAACTGTAGGATGGTATTTAAATTTTTAAAAACTATCAGCCTGAGGTAGATAGTTTCTACTTCATGTCATGCTACATTGCTTTCCACGTTGTCTTACCTTTGTAAAATTCGTTTTTAGCGGTTGCTCCAATAAAAGGCAAGTAATGGAAGAAAATAAAAATTCAACAGGAAGCCGGGCATGGTGGCGCACACCTGTAATCCAAGTGACTTGGGAGGCTGAGTCAGGAGGATCACGAGTTCAAAGCCAGCCTCAGCAACTTAGCGAGGCCCTAAGCAACTCAGTGAGACCCTGTCTCTAAATAAAATACAAAATAGGGCTGGGGATGTGGCTCAGTGGCCGAGTGCCCCTGAGTTCAATCCCTGGTTCCAAAAAAAAAAAAAAAAAAAAATCAACAGGAAATGAGGGTAATTCTAGGCAATCTGAATTCAAGGTTTGAATTGAATTCAGCTGTGTAATGAGCAGATGTACATGTTATATTTAAATTTATATATATGTATATGTGTGTGTGTGTGTATATATATATATATATATTTTTTTTTTTTTTTTTTTTTTTTTTGGTGGTGCTGGGGACTGAAACCAAGGACACCTTGTGCATGCAAGCACTCTACCACTCACCTACATGTCCCCAGTTCTGTTTGTGATTTTTTTAAACAATAAAATGAGGGACTGGGGTTGTGGCTCAGTGGTAGAGCGCTTGCTAGCATATGTGAGGCACTGGGTTCAACTCTCAGCACCACATATAAATAAATGATTAAAATAAAGGTCCAACAGTTGGGCATGGTGGCACACGCCTGTAATCCCAGCAGCTGGGAGGCTGAGGCAGGAGGATAGCAAGTTCAAAGCCAGCCTCAGCAACTTAGCGAGGCCCTAGGCAACTCAGTGAGACCCTGTCTCTAAATAAAATATAAAATAGGACTGGGGATATGGCTCAGAGGTGGAGTGCCCCTGGGTTCAATCCCCAGTACCAAATAAATAAATAAAGGTCCATCAACATCTGAAAAATGTTTTTTAAAAAATGAAAGGTTTTTTCTCACAACTTAAATGTATTTTTTCAAATGGTCACTAAGTTATTTAGGACAAATATTTATTAAGTTGTTTGGACATTTTTCAACTAGATAAATATGCCTTTTTCCTAAAAATGAGGTATTTTCCAAGGGGTTTCATGTAAATATCACCTTACTTACCTTCATACATAAATTTCAATTGAAATTCATTTTTTTCACAAATAATTTCTGAAGAAATTCTTTAAACACGATCTCAAATCATTTGATAGACCTTAGGTTTTTGATAGAGTTTTACTCTGTAATCCTGTTGTTCTGGTACAATTATTAACTAAATTGACTTTCTTCTCAGAAGTACTTCAAATTGAGTAACTAAACATATGGCCACTCTAATTCACAAGCAAATTACATGCCCATGAAAACAAGGTATGAACATCTGTTTGGAGCTGGGGAAGAATGAAATGTACAATCCTAGATTGCAATTTTAAAAAGGAAAAAAATAAGCTCAAGATCAGACTCTCAAAGGCAAGGCTAGAACCAGGTGACCCCTACCAATGTACAACCCTGCAGTATATCCTGTGACTACGAAGTCATGGGGTAGACAATGAATCAGCTCGTCTGGCTGAGCTGGCTACTAGTGAGTCAGGCTCTGCACCTCACTTCATCATGTCACCAATGGCCTGTAAATAAGAATTCATTCATGAATTTTAAACTTTCATTTGCTCCAACGTCTTTCCCATTTTGAAATAGCTACAACTGGTTCATTTCACTAAGTCTATCACTTTTTTTTCCCCTTATTTCCTCCAACCTTCCTTTAGCAAATTCTTTTATCATTCTTCACCAAAAAAAAAAAAAACAACAAAAAAAACCACTTCCTGTTCACCAACACTGTATTTTCTTCCCAAAAAACTCATGAATGACTAGCTTTCACATTGACTCTGCTATTCTTTTCTCTAAAAATGAAAGGTGAAATAATTTTTTTCTTCCCCAAACCTTTCATACTTCACAGGAAAAATAAATAAATAAAAGAACTGACATAGTCAAATATAAACTACCAAAGAATAAGCACATTCATGTCTGACTTACCATATTATCCACAAGACAGAAAAACTACAAACAACTTCAGGTAATTTATGACTCAATTTCTGAAGAATTGTGCTACAATGGAATGGTATTTCAAGACAAAATTAATTTGCCAGTTTCCCTTTTTTTCCCCAACACTTCAGTACTTTTTACATTTATGGCCTATGATGTAGGTGAATGACAGCATTTCTGTAAGTATCATCAGAGTATTATGATACCCACATTCCTATGCCCCAGAACAGCAGTACTAACTCGGAAACTCTGAGATCTGAGTCCAGGAACCTATGTCTCTTATAGTCTCTAGGACAGATACTTATGTACATAATGTTTGAAATCTGCAGTAAAAAGGTACTCCAGTGCATGCAAGAGAGCAGCTTGCAGTTAGTGAAAAATCCATTTACCTAATTCTCACAATTTTGGACAGAAATATATTTGTAAAACACACACATGAGCTAGGTGCAAAGGTGCACACCTAAAATCTCAGTGACTTGGGAGGCTGAGGTAAGAGGATCCTAAGTTCAAGGTCAGTCTCACCAACTTAGCAATTTAGCAAGACCCTGTCTCAAAATAAAAACAGAAAGGGCTGAGGATGTAACTCAATGGTAAAGCAGCTCTTGGTTCAATCCCCAAGGCAAAACACACACATACACGCGCACACACAGGAAATGAGAAACATCTATCAGGGAGACACACTGGATAGGTTTTTTAAAAGCTTCCTCTGCACAGATTTTTAGGAAGTCTTTCTCATATGGGTAAGAGGAGCTTTTGGAAAAGATGTGTGGATCAGCAATGGACCAACTGGTCTTCACTATGAAGAATGTACAGTCAGCTCACCAATTAAAAACAAGGATAGAGACTCAGCCACAAAGGAACATCATGGTTGTCATCCTAGTGATATTTTCCTACTATAACACCTTCCCTATCTGTCTGGTCCTTAGTAAAGGACTTTCAACAGTTCATTCTTTTCTGCGGGTCTCTCCATACCCAACCTAGAATCCATGGCCCAGCTAAATAATGTTCTTGACAATATACTGTAGCTTCTTGGGGCACTACTTGTCTTTTCCATACAGCCATCTGACAAAACCCCAAACCCAAACAAAGTCACCAGTGATAAAGGTGCTTTGCTTCACCCAATTTTAGTTAGGTTCATGAAAGTTCTCCCATGCCCAAGACTGTGCTCCCTTATAAAATCCAGTTTCAGCAAGAACTCTGCTGAGTCGCTTTAGCCAGAATTCCCAAACCTTTCTGTCTGATCACCCTCCATGACTAATGGAGTTTGTTATCCTCACAATCTCCCATGTAGTGGCCTGTCTTCAGCAAGAATTCTGTTATATCAGTTTAACCATGATCCCCTCCCCTTGCTCCTAATGTTCCCTCTTAACTTTCTACCCACTGACCCCCACCCTGCTGCCCACACTGTGCTTGGATTTGACTCTGATGATGAAGTCCATTTGCAGTGGTCCCATAAGTACTCGTTCACAAATGCCAAGAATAATTTTTCTTGAATACCATCCCTGTCAGACAAGCAAACATCTGATCATCAAAGAGTATCATGCATCAAGCAGAATGGCCCACCACAAAGCAATAATTAGCACTCTCAAGTGTCCCTCAACACTGCCAATTAACATGTGACTTTTTCTGGGCAACCTTTTACAATCTCCTCAACTTCCAACCTCTGTTCCGTCTCTATCTCCTCTCTATCTCATGAAGAAAACAAACCCTTATACCAGAACTCCCTCCTCCTCCTGCTACTGAAGGCACACCTACACACTTCTCCCCTCCTCTCCCACTCTCCTCACAATAAAATAAAGGAGATATCACTTCCTATCTTTGGAGACCAGCCCTCTTATATTCTTTTTCTCCCAGAGCAGTTGTAAAAATAAATGTTATAGTCTGTGTACTGCAAAGCAGTGTCTAGCACATTAGAAAGTAGCCAAACAGTAGCTATTGTTATTCTTAAGGTTTTACAATAGAGCTGTGTCCAGTGCACACTCTAAGGACAAAACATCAATCCTGTGTTTGAGTAGGAAAAGAATCAGTAAGCATGGGCTTTCAACAAAACTTCCACTGCTACCACCTTCCCCCAAACCTGGGAAATAACCCAACTATTAATCTCCACAAGAAAATCCCCATAGCCTTGTGTGACAAACAGGGACAAGGAGTTAAGGCACCAACATTTGCTTGCCTTTGCCGATTTTAAATCCACTCAATTTTAAATCCACTCAGGCCTACTTTTGAATGGGACACAAAACTATGTCCCTTTCAATACTTGCTAAGATTTGGTCTGTTACCAATTTCTCAATCAGGAAACTATAACTTAAGAAATTTAAATGGACTAGAACATTTGAATCACATTCAAAGTGTATAGCATACATTGCTGCAACATCTAAAGTGCAAGGGGTGCACAGGACTCCACTAGAGAAGCAGGAGAGTATGCACATCCCCAATACCTAAGCTTGCAGTCATCTTCCTCTTAGATAAGGAAACTTGGCAATTTCTCCAAATTTAAAGGGGAAAAGAAGATATGCAAATTTATATTCAGGGAAATAGAATATTCTACTTTCAAAAGCAGGAACACAGCCACACTCTTTGCTCCCTTCTGTATACATATTCCTGAGACTTTCCACCTAAGCCAGGACAGCCTGGGGAACTTTGCTTCCCAGGCATCGGGGCAAGCTGGCTGGTTCAATCTGAAGCATGTGAACTGACTGCTCATTCAAGACAATTTTTTTTTTTTTAACAGAGCTTTGGTTACTGATGCCTTCAACCCATCTGGGGCTCTCAATATCAGATCATAAAGAATTAGGCTTTTAAGTTAAAAGATGTGTCTTTCAGGAAAGTTGGAAATACTTGTTCTGAGTCATCAGAACATGAAGGTAAACCTCCAAGTTTCACTGAACACAGGAAGATGCCTACCCCCTGTCAAGTCATTTGGTAAGAGCAACTCTATGCTTAAGCATCAACAATACAGTATGGACAAAAATCTCAGCATGAAAAGATGATACTTATGGAAATTTAGCTTTAAGAAAAGTATATTATGTTGAAGACCCCTATTTGAGAACTATTAGCCTCTGAGGTTTGATTAGACGGGTATACCAAGGACCTAAGTTGTTCTTATTGCCCACAAAATTTTTTAAACTGTCAAATGTCATGATAAAAGTGGAACATATCACATAAGAATGCAAATTTTCATCTTCTCATGAAAATCTGGAAGACCTCACAACATTGGCCTGCCTTGCCAACATGGGCTAAAGCTGAGTGGCGCCTGACTCGCTCAGAGAAATTACTCTCCATCTTGCCAAGGCCCCACCACTCCCATTTGTCTCAAATCCAGGCAGATTTTACTAATTTAAGGGACTTACTTTACCCCTGTAGACATCTGGGTTTTGATCCCTATTTTAAGACATTGTTGGGATCCTGAGTATGGCAGAGAACAGGGGATGTGTCTGAAGTAGTTTGCAGTTATTGATTGTTCAACTGAACAAATCTCAGATGGTTTCTGAGAAAATGTTTTAAGGGGATAGAAGGTAGGGTTCATTTAACCAGGTGCTAGGAATCTGAGTGAAGGGGATGAATACAAAAATAATATATTTTACCCACCAATAAATTTTGCCTGGAGTCAGTCCTATTTTTCTTTTTGACAACAGCCAAGTTGTCAAATGAGAATCACTGATTTTTTTTAATCTAAGTTTGTTTGAAAGGACAATTCAGTGCTCACCCTCCTGTTTTCTTGGTGGGCCAGAAATACCCAACAATTCTTATCATGGTTTGTCAATTTTCCTTTGGGTGTTGCCTGTAACAACATGTTCTCTTCTGAGATTCCCCCACCCAAGTTGTCCTGCTCTGAAGTCAGCACTAATTCCCTGTTCTGCTTTCATTACCATCGGGAGAGCTCTAATAAAGTAAACCCAAAATTGCTTCAGAGGTCAGTGTTCTATCTCCCGACTGTGCAAAAAAGAAAGCAGACAGACTTCCTCCAGGCTGGGGGAACATGAGAATGAAACTCAGATGAAATCTTCAGGGCATCTAGAGTTGGGTTTTGGCCAACACAGTACGACTCAATTCTCCAAGAACCAGTGTCAGAAAACAAAAAGAACCAAATTACCAAAATACCAAAAACAACAACTGAACACACTGCTAGCTAATATATACACAAATGAGTATATTCTGTGGATCACACTTATTCTTGGCTTGTGCAGCAGAACACACTCTCATTATAATCACAAGCCTGGAAGGGAAACCATCACAAGGGTGATGGTCAAGTCTACCAAACATCTGCTGGGAGAAACCTATTGGTACACAAGCCTTCTCAGATGGATGAGAACCAATTTGGTTTTAAAAGATACACACCTTGAAAAAAGTCTGTACTACTCCTGAGGGACTAATAACACAGCCAGGAAATTCTTTCGAAAGTCAGGCCCTTTACTCATTCTCTCCAATCTAGTCATTTCTTTGAGTTGGATGACCTTGGACTGTTAACTCAAGGTCCTGAATATAACAAGCTCTACAGATGTGTTATGTAAAGTGCTTCACATCAGGAATCCCAAGACCCTAATAGTCACTGACCTTCCAAAGTACAAACTTATGGCCAGCAGCAAGGGGGCCCCAGGGCAGGAGTTCTCAGGACACTTACCCAGCATTAGGAAAATCTATCAACACAATTTCTGATTCATTCATTCATTCATTTGCATGTTTTATTTTTCAGAAGCCTCAATAGCTTTTTACTTATGATATGAGCTCAAAAGGATCTGGATTATATTGGTTTTCTAGGATCCACATTCTCATCAATACTTTACCACTGGATAGACTTTCACTCCTCAATCAGGCTTAACAGGAAAGCCTGTTAAGCTTACCAAGTTTCCAGAGCAGAAAAGCTCCTTATTAACTCTCAGTTCTTCTACTTTAAAAATACCATTGGCTCCTCCCTTCCTCCTCAGGTTGCAAATAACCAAAGGCCACCTTGCCCTAAATGCTTACTGACTTACAAAAACATATTTGTCATCTTGGCCCTTTATGTTTACAAAGATGCCAAATCCATTCATTAATTTCTTTTTTTTTTTTGAACCAGGGATTGAACCCAGGGGCAGTTGGCCAACTGAGCCACATCCCCAGCCCTGTTTTGTATTTTATTTAGAGACAGGGTCTCATTGAGTTGCTTAGGGCCTCACTAAGTTGCTGAGGCTGGCTTAGAACTCGTGATCCTCCTGCCTCAGCCTCCCGAGTTGCTGGGATTACAGGTATGCGCCACCATGCCCGGCTCCATTCACTAATTTCTGAAGTGGAGCCCATGTGCCATATTTCCAATAATGCACATGAAAAGTCTTTAAATATTCAAGTAAGTTTACCTGATAGTCCAGTTTTATTTCCTTTGGTCTGCAAAACTTGGTATTCTCAGGATTTGAAAAGTGTGGGGTGGGAGGGGGGAACACTCCCGCCATAAGAAAGCAATAATGTATTTTCACAAAATTATGTGGCACAATCAGAAAAAATTCACACAAAAACCATACATTCATTAAAAGCTGAAGACAATGAAATGAAGATCTGAAAGAACAAATTATTATGTTGTAGGATGTGACAATACAGAAATAATACAATGGCAAATATTGAAGAGGAAGAAAGGAGAATAAGCTCACTGATCAACATTCAGGAAATGGATAAGACTTGAAGAGTAAATGTAAGGTTAAATAAGAAACCAGGGCTTAGGGAGTTTCTCTTTTTAAATAGTTAAAGTACAAAGGTAACTTCTAGAACAAAACCCAAACTTGACTATCAAAAGCTTTTGTCAATAAGATTAAAGAGCAAAGACTATACATCTCATAGAAAGCACAGCAAATTTAACAGTCTTTTTCATAATACTTTATAATGATATGTAAAGTACAAAATACCAATAGTATGCTACTTCATAAGAGCAAGATTCTAACAGAGCCTCCAAGATGCGTGTTCTGTGGTATACATGTCCTATACAATCTACTTCTAAGTGTGGGCAGGATTTACGATTACAGTAGGATTTTACTCCCTATGGTTACATTATATGGCAAAGCTGAAGAGAGATTATCTTAGGTGGGTTTCACCTCGTCAAGGATTCACTGAGCCTTTTAAAAAGAGTCCACAGTCAGAAAACAACATAGCTAGAAAATATGAAAACAGCAGACGCTCCTGTTGGTGTTGAAGAAGCAAACTGCATGTTGTGGAGAGGGCCCATGGCAGAGAAAGTGTTAAGAGATAAGAGCCTGAGTCCCACAATCAAAGTGAACTGAATTCTGCCAACAATCAGTATGGAAGAGGACCCCAAAGCCTAGGATGAGATCACAACCCTGAGAACACCAGGCAATACTTAATATGGGCAGAAAGCCAACAGAGGCTAAAATTTATGAGCAAAAGTATAAGAAGGGTAATCATGGATTTGCCAATTATCTCCCACAAGATATTTATTAACTACAAAGGAAAAAGCAGTAGCTTCATAGTGGAGAAACTTAAAGACATCACCTTAACCAAGTGATCAAGTTAGAAAGTAATGAAATACTCATATTCACAAACAGACTGAGAAGATGAACTGATATGTGCTCAAAATCATTTCTGTGATATTTCTGCCAAAAATGTATAACTGGAATGAATCTACACAAGCCCAAACTGAGGAAGATTACTTAAGGTAACTGATAGTAATCTTCAAAATGATTGACATCATGAAAAACAAAGACTGAGGAACTCCCTGAGATTAGAAGAAACTAAGAAGACATCACAATACAATGTGGGGATTTGGATTGATCCTGGACCAGGAAAAGGGCAGTAGTGCACCACCTATTAATAGTATTTTATCACTGTTTAATAGGTTTCTTAGTTTGGATCATTGCACTATGGTTATGGTCAGATGTTAACATTTGGGGAAAGTGGTTCAAGGTTACACAGGTCCTTTGTACTAGTTTGTGACTTTTTTTAAAGTCTGAAATGCTTTCAAAATCACTTTTAAAAAATTTTAACCACATGCCACCTGTAAGATATGGGCTGATAAAAGATACACACAAAAGGTTTGGTCATCTTTGTGTGTGTGTGTGTGTGTGTGTGTGTGTGTGTGTGTGTGGTGCAGGGGATTGAACCCAGGGCCTTGTGCTTGCAAGACAAGCACTCTACCAACTAAGCTATACTCTCAGCCCAGGTTTGGTCGTATCTTTACTCCAGAAGTTTATGGGTAGGTTACATTATATGGCAAAGCTGAAAGAAGATTAGTAAGTAGAAACAATTACTATTACCAACTTAATGATGAAATGGTTGGGTAAGAGGTTAGAAATACTAAGACAGCTTCAGAACAGCTATCCACGTCAGTCCCTAGTTTATAGAATTGAGCAAGGAATCTCAGTCAACTGGCATTTGGCACAACTGTTCATAGGATCTGCAGGTTCCATATATGCAGAGTTCAACCATCTGTCGATCAGAAATTGTTGGCAAAAAATTCCCAAATGTTTGAAAGAGTAAAACTTGAATTTACCTCATGTCAAGCACCGCACTCAGTCCACATGAATGAAGTGAAGTGCAGGCATGACCTGCAGTAGCTTCCCACTATCTCACAGACTCCTCTCTCTTCCGCACTATTTACTCTTGTAGCTATGTAGTATGTATGACAGTTGCATCTGTACTGAACAAGTTACAGGCTTTTTCCCCTCCTTGTCATTATTTCCTAAGATATACAATTCACATAACATTTACATTAGTCATTATAAGCAACCTAGAGATGATTAAAAGTATATAGAAGTTGTGCATATCTTATATGCAAATACTAAGCCATTTCATATAAAGGCCTTGAACATCAACAAATTTTGGTATCTATTGGATGCACAGGAGGGATGGCCTGAAACCAATGCCCCATAGATGCAGAGGACAATGGTATCTGTTTTCTGTAGAGGTGTGTGTGTGTGTGTGTGTGTGTGTGTGTGTGTGTGTTTTCTATTATTCCAATGTGGAGGTAAAGGCTATGGGGGCATACATGTCTTATCTGTCTTTGCTTAATGTGATCTACACAGAACTGGAGCACAACACAACTTATATAGGTGGTTTGTACCTATTACTTCAAAGGAATTACCTGAAATAACAGTGGAACTCAAAGAGCTCTTGTGACTTCCGAATGACTCCCCTGTTTCCTCTTAGTATTATTTTTAGTAAAAGCTTTTCCTAAAAGATCTTCCAATTTCCCTTTATACATCCAGGCTTTGTCAAGTATAGAATAATAGGAGTAGTGAGACAAATTGGGCATTCCACTATAGAATTCCCAGGAGTTATATACTTTTTTCCTTCTGGTATTAAATTGAACTGAACCAAAGGAGTTGACTTTACAGCAGGACTACTAGGTTCCACCTGCATTTGTGGGCCCATTTTCACCCAGTGGTCTCCACTTGCCCTTCACACAATGTGCTCTGGCACATAATAGGCACAATTAAGCTTCTTCCAAATGAATAAAACCTTCACAGTCACGATGATATGCTTTCAGAGCCAAGAACCCAAAAGTATCTCACGTCACTTTCCCAAAAGGCTGGTAAACCTAGGGCTTTCTATGACAATAGCCAAAGGACATGGCAAAGAGCCACTAAATAAAACTTCTCACTCCGCATCAAATTTAAAGAGCAATTTGATATGAGCATGCAATTTTTGAGACAAAAATTCACAATGATTTTAACATCTTTCAAACAATCATTAGTTAAACCAAAATAACAATTCTTGGATCAAATTAATATGCTCTCAATGTAGAAGGTAAGAAACTAGTAGCAACTTAAGAAATCTTGATTTAATACCCACTTTTCTTAGACTAAGCTTAAACACTATTGACACATGAAAAAATTACACATTGGCTCTGTAAACACTGCAACATTATTCTAGTGGTGGATTCCCTACTAATTTTGCTCCCATCCCACTTTGCACAGTTTGTAATCTTTCTTTAACAACCAGGCTCCTCCTGAATTTGAAGGCTTTGGGTGAACTTTGTCTGTAGTTACTAAAAAGATTGTTATTTTCAGTTAGATCCTGAGGGTGAAATATGAAGCATAATAACATAAAGGTCAAAGGCTTTTATAATTTTGATCCAACAAAACTCCTACCATACAAAAGAAAAGGCTGACACATTTCTAAAGATGATCTCCTTCCTCTTGCCTCACACTGGGGTGACCCTCATTTGTCATTTTGTTTCTAAAACTGCCTCATCGGCTTTATCCAGTGCTGCACACATTCCTGGGCGGTTAAAAGGACTCCACCAGGAAATGCTGCTAGCTTATTACAAACAAGCAGTATGTATGTTCTCTTGTTTTTAAACAAACTTGTGTACCCATCGAGCAATAAGATACGTAAGCCAAATGCTTTGGTAACATCTCAAATGAGTCTTCATGGTATTATAAGAAAAATCACAAGATCCTAAAGGCTGGCTATCTACAAGGTCAAGGTAAAGGTGGCAGAGACCCTGCACTTAATCAGCACCTTTGGTTTGCTCCTTTCCAAAATACCACAGTTTTTAAAACGACTCTAAATATCATACCTTTTAGAAAGGAAATCATTTTGGAATTCTAAACTTCATTTTGTAAAGATATTAAGTTGGAAGCCTATCAAATGCAGAATCTAAAATGAGGACAAGTTTTGGTGAAAAAACAGGTAAACTCCCTGCTCAAGTTCCTCCTCCTCTAGGATATTTACCATAAATGCCTAATCCCTTGCTTCTTTAAATTCCTACAGCTCTTACAGCTACACCACACCAACTAGAACTCAATCCTGCAGAGCAATCTAACCATTCGTTACTTCATGATATACTTCCAGGGGTCTAACTAAATTATGTGGTCTTTTTTAAAAAGTAATTTTTTAGATGTTGATAAACCTTTATTTTATTCATTTATTTATATGTGGTGCTAAGAATTGAACCCAGTACTCACACAAGTTAGGCAAGTGCTCTACCACTGAGCTACAACCCCAGCCCCAGATTATGTGGTCTTTATGGCTAGAAAATAGATATATGCTACAATTATGGCTGGCATTGTGCTGGGCTGTAGCAGGTATACAATTCCTATTGATCACTTCCATGAAAATTGTTACAAGCCAGGCATAGTGGCACACACCTATAATCCCAGCTACTCAGGAGACCAAGGTAAGAGGATCCAAGCCCAGTCAGGGCAATTTATCCCTGTCACAAAGTTTTCTAAAAAGAACAGGGGATGTAGCTCACAGTAGAGTGCCCCTAGGGTCCACCCCTGGTAGAAAGAAAGGAAAGAGAAATTAAGAAAAATGTTACAGAGGTAACAAAATAATCTCAAAGAGATACGGAAGAAAAAAACAGAACTACTAATGTGTCAACTATTTTTTCTCATCTACCCATGAAAAGTGCTTCTTGGTTCAAATAAATTTCAATCACAAAGTTAAATAAAGCAAAGTAAAGGAACACTATCTGATCTTCTGATTTTCTTTGAAAAACAGCGTCAGAAGGAACAAAGGGTAACTCAGCCAAATGTGTGTCTATGTATACATGTGTGTGTATATATGGACATCAGATCTTTTAAAATGTTAACTCCTTCTCTGAATCAATGCTAATTAATTCCCTTTGAATCAAGGGAAAATGGTAGCAGATAAGGAAGAAGATTCTCCTGGTTCCACTACACTTAAGCATCCCACTTCAAAGCAATTAAAATGAAAGAAAAAAATTAGTTTCAAAGCATTTAACCTAAAAATCATTCTCCGGCTGATAAAAGCCAAAACTATAATGACAACAGAGCATATTCACTATCGAGAACTGAGATGACAAAGCCAAAAATGTTGAACTAATTTCTTCACCGAAAAGCATTACAGAAATATTTCTGATACTAAATATGCTATTTGAGAAAATGATCTTACGGAACTCTTCCCCTGAAATGAAGTTCCTGTTTTTATAGGCTGTCCAGGAGCTTTGATTTAATCTATCCCAGTCACTTTTGGAGGTAGAGATTATTCTAACAAGAAATTACATAGAGAAAGAAAAATGTTCTGGGGCAGAGGGTGGAGGGTAGAATGAAGAGATGCCATTATACAATAACCATGAATTTAACAGACAGGCTCATGCCTGACCCAGGACTTAACCAACGTCGGTGACCCACAAGCTTCCTCAAAAGGAACAATGTTAAGTCCAAGTGAGTAATTTTTTTACATAAGCAATGGATTATTTTTCACTGTACATAAGTGATTAAGTAAAAAATACTTTAATTCTGTATCATTCTATTATGCAGTTTGTTTTTAAAACCACTTTTAATAATCATTTAGAAAAAATAAAAATATATTGCAACATATTTTAAGTAACTCTAAGGAAAGCAGGTAATTAAGACAAAATTTGAGGGTTAGCAGCTGGGATTTAGGAGACCAAAATTTCTATTGGCCAATTCAGTTAAACTGATTGATGATCAGAGAACAAGACCTCCCAGCTAACAATTCATGCCCATTGTCCTTTCACAAAACTGAGTCAGGAGAACAGCAGCACCCTAGCAGGCCAGTGGCCTCTCAGCTGATAGTGTTTATCTGGCCTAGGCAGTAACCCTGGCCCCCTGAACCCTGAATGACTGTGTAGCAAGATTTTTCTCCTCAGCTCGTCTCTACTTTATTCTCAAGTAAAAAGAGAGATCATAAATTCAACAAACTTCCTCCTTAAATCAGGACAGTTTCTTTGCCAGATGTTCATTTTTACAGGCTTTTTTAACATAACAATGGGGTGGAGTGGAGGAGACCAGAACACATCAACTAAACCAGCAATTTTCAAATTGCAACACCGAGACAGTCTGAGGAAAGCACAGCTATGGCCAAACATCCCCGGGCTCCCTCACAAACAGCACACTGGAGAGGGCGAAGCTAGCCAGGGAATACCACCACCGGCTTCACCAGCAGCATGATGTGAGAGGCAGACAGAAGTAAACAAGATGCACAGAATACATAATGCAGTCGCTGGGAGTTACCCCCACCCCCGCCACCCCGTTTTTTATCAGAGCCACATACTACTTGGCTAGCTACACAGCACATTTGCCTTTCCATCCCCACCCATCTGTATTTTTTTCTTTTCTCAATCAGATGTCCTGTTCACACACTGGTCCATAAACAACTTGCTTGGAATGTGGTAATTTTCCTATTGTTTCGTTTTGTTTTTTCAAATCTGTGAACTATATCCTAAAAAAAAGAGCGTCAGCCAGTATGCGAAGCAAAGCTGAACATAATTCCCAAACACAGACCACGCTTCACCACCACGATGTGGAATCAATAGACTTTGTAAGTCCCTCTGCCTGGCCACCCCCGCTCCCTCCCCTACCAACACACACACACTTTGGACAGCAAAAGCTGAGGAGAAGAAGTACGTGCAGCCTGTGCACACATCAGCGATGTTAAATTCTTGGCTCTCTCACAACAGCCAAGAAGTCAGTTCAGAGGCCAAAAACTTCCAGGAAAGTTTATGTCCAGGTATATCATAAACTATAGCAGGAAACTTAGATGCTCACACACTGTGCCTGAGCATGGTGCAGTAAGTTCTTGCTTTTCAAAGAAAAATTAAACAGAAATACTCTGCATGTGCTGCTTCTTTCTCTGGTCCTCCCAAGCCCTAAACACTTCCCACGTCTCACTCTTGGTTTTGAACTCATTCCCTATTGCTGGCTTTATGCCCACTCTGCTACTCCCAGTTCTTTCCTCCTCCCCTTTTTTCAAGTTTCTGCATCACCTCTACTATGGCAAAATTCACATTAAGACTTTAGGGCAATTTTTAAATCTATCTCAGTAACAGGCAAAACAAGACCCAGTAATCTATTCTTCTAAATTCGGGAGTACTGCAAAAGTCTGCTACACATTTTCTTTATTCACATGATACTAATTAAAAATCCATCTTTTATTTCACTGGGGTAACACTTTTAGTTCAGTTTATATGACTAAGAAACTTCGATGTGTTCTGGCTGGCAACTTTTTAGGAACAAACGATCAGTTGTGCTGACTTTCTGACATGGAACCTGGGCAGGTCATCTTCCTGATACCAACTGGATACCACCTCCTAAGCTCAAGATGCAAACCACTCATTTTTCTTAAACTCGCTTCAGTGTTCAATCTTCACTATAATCAATGAAATACGATGAATGTATATGAGTAGGAAATTCACATTCCACTTCTCATATCCATCCCATGCCAAGAAAAAACTGCTAGCTGTAGCTTGCTGCTTCCTCCAAGTCTTTTCTCTCCCCTTTTGATCACTACAGTGTAATGTACATGTAATAAGCACAAGGACCATCAGGTCATCCTGGTGGCTCCAGGGCAGCTTTTCTGCCTTTCTTAGTGCAATTCGTTTTCCTCAAACATCAATGTTTTCTGAGTTGTTCAGATCTCTTATTGGGACAGGTAGCCAGCAAGGGGTTCCTCCACTGCAGGGTAAGCCATTTCTGTACCTGGCTCCTCCCTCAACAGGCAAGGCTGAAGTATAGACTCTTACATATTATGTGAAGGACATGAAGAAAAAGACACCAGGCAAGCTGGGGCCAGGAATGCAAGTAAGGAAAGCTTTACTTCAAGCGAGACTTTTCTTCCATTTGGAGGCTCTGCTTTCCCCTTCTGTTTCAGCAGCCAGGAATCATTCTATTGTTCTACCCTTCCTTGAACCTTCAGTTCTTCCCCACTACAGGGGAGCCCCTGCTACTCTTCCCCAGAGAGCTTCCTTTGTTTGGAGAGTTCTTTCTCAAAGTGTTAGCCTGTGAGCACAAATCCATCAGGAGCCCTTCACAATGAGATGCAAGGAGGGTACCCACCAGATTCCACAATTGACCCCTATTCCATCCCAGTGCATGACAACCTACTCACTATTCAGTGGACTCTGAACTCAGTGTTCAGAGCTCTAGGCTGCTTACCCCTTCTCTGGTGGCCTCCTCTTTCTTCTTTTCAGGGAAGGATTATGATGACAACATTCTTCTGACACCAGTTGCCAACTATTTGAGAAATTGCTCAGTATTTTTTGCCCACTAAGGATAGTTTTTCTATTTCCTGTGAATATATTCCTTTTCTATCATTTCAATGGAAGGAAGAGATAAACAAATGTATGCACTGTAAATGTACCTGCCTTATAAACAGTGCTACAACATCCACCCTGTCATCTCACCCAACAGACACCAAAACCATCTGCCAGGATCTGGCAGATTGCTTCAAGCCAATCACTCATAGGCATTACTGTTCCTATTAGTTTTGGAGGCATATTACAAGGAAGTAAGTGCATACTGTGAAAATACACAAACGTATGTGAATACATGATTTTGTGTATATAGACAGATATACAATTTGTATCCAACATGAATATACAATGAGAAAAATTCCTTGTTATCTCAGTATAATTAATTTTTCTTACATGACCTGTATGTCTTAGGAAAAAAGTACTTTTGATTAACAAGTATTACTGCTGTGACCAAGGCTTCAATGCCAGCAAAACATAAGCTTGAGCAGTTAAAAGATTATTTGCCAATTTGCTAGTTCTAAGGGTTCCACAATAGTCTGACCTCTCTCTTGCCCTCAATTGTCAAATATAAAATGACATGAGCTATTACCACACATAGGAGAGCTCTTTATAAAGACCTGATAGCAGTAGATTGCTTCATCCTCAAAGTGTGAAATTAACTTTAACATCTATAAATCACAAACCTCAACAAGACTCAGCATAGGGTCCATTCCTTTTACAGTACTAAAATGAAACACTTCCACAGATATGTAGAAAATAAATTTCTAAAAGAAATAATTCATCTAAAAGAGTTCCTTATATCTCAAATGCACATAATAGAAATATAATGCATTACCCCCACAAACCTAGACCTACTTCTTTTCAAATCTTAAACCTTCCCACATTTTCTTCAGATTTTTCATGCATACTTTTTAAGATTTTTTTTATAGTATGACATGTGTAGATCAAGAACAAAGGGGAAAAGAGGGCATCCCTGCCTTGTTCCAGTTCTCAGGGGGAATGCTTTCAATTTTTCTCCATTTAGAATGATGTTAGCTGTGGGCTTAGCATAGATAGCCTTTACAATGTTAAGGAATGTCCCCACTATCCCTATTTTTTCTAGTGTTTTGAGCATGAATGGGTGCTGTATTTTATCAAATGCTTTCTCTGCGTCTATTGAAATAATCATGTGATTCTTGACTTTAAGTCTGTCGATGTGGTGAATTACATTTATTGATTTCCGGATGTTGAACCAACCTTGCATCCCCGGGATGAAACCCACTTGATCATGGTACACTATCTTTTTAATATGCTTTTGTATGCGATTTGCTAAAATTTTGTTAAGAATTTTTGCATCTATGTTCATTAGAGATATGGGTCTGAAATTTTCTTTCCTTGCTGTGTCCTTCTCTGGTTTTGGTATCAGGGTGATATTGGCTTCATAGAATGAGTTTGGAAGGGTTCCCTCCTCCTCTATTTCCTGAAATACTTTGAGGAGTATTGGAATGAGCTCTTCTTTGAAGGTCTTGTAGAACTCAGCTGTGAATCCATCTGGTCCTGGACTTTTCTTTGTTGGTAGGCTTTTGATGACTTCTTCTAGAAACCATTATGGAAAACGGTTCCATTTTACTTAAGCCAAAAATGTACAATATGAACTATAACACTTGCTTACTTCCTAATATTTTTCACTGGTATTGAAAGATGATGTAAACTCTACCTTTACTTGGAGACACTCAATTCTTTTTTTGGGGAGGAGGGGGCAGGCGGGGGTAACAGGGGATCTAGCCCAGGGGTGTTTCTCCACTGAGCTACATCCCCAGCCCTTCTTTATTTTGAGACAGGGTGTCACTAAGATGCTGAGGGTCTCACTAAGTTGCTGAGGCTGGCCTTGAACTTGTGATCCTTCTGTCTCAGTCTCCCAAGTTACTGGGATTACAGGCCTGTGATACTGTGCCCGGTGGAGACACTAAATTCTTATTTGAAAGTCAGTATTAAAAATTAACTTAGATGAAATTAAAGTAATACTTTCACCTAAATTCCCTACCAACATTCAGGAAAACTTTCTGTATTCTGGGATATCTATTATTTCTGATTAATGAGAAAACAAACTTTTAACTTCTAAAATTATTTTTTTTTAAGTATGGAGTGCAAAATTTAAAAGTTGGAAAGCTTACAAAAATTTAACAGTGATTTCAAACAAAGAAATAAAAACTGCTATGACCACAAAGTCCCTCAGGGACAAGTTTCTGCTGAGTTTAGAAAATAAGACTTATGCAAAGGTTATCAGAGGTTGATACATTTATGCTGTGACATCATTAACAGATACTAAAACTGCTGAAAGAGGGAGGTAAAGAGGCCAGAGTAGGTGCTCAGTGAGTATGTGTCGGATACATTTATTGTCTATGTTATGCAGAAGAGCCAGCCCAATAACCTGTTAATGTAAAAGTAATTTGTCTTTAACATGCACTTAAGAAAAACCTACATATTAAGTTAAGCAGTTAACTAATGATTCATTTCTGTTATATTTTGCTAGAATATCTATAAACCTTCAAACAGTAGGATTATATAAATACCAAGACCTACTGGTGCTGGGTGGAGATAGTATTTTCATTCTCAATCTGAGAAAGATGCAAGAAAACAAAATAACACAAGAAGGGATTTATTTCCGAAGGAAATTTCAAAACACGCACACACACACACACACACACACACACACACACAGTTCAGCAGGCAAGTCTTGAGCAGCACCCTACAGAAAGTAATGCTTGAATAACAAGATTGATAACTCATAACGATGTTCTGAAGTACAGTTACAGCCCAACTCAAAGAAACATTAACTTATTTTCAAAATCCTGACATTAGAATTGCAAAAGCCAAACAACAGAAGTTCCTAAGAAGGACTGAGAAAAGGTAAAATATTTAACTTTCAACTCAAAAGAAAATTCAGTTAACCAGAAACTGCACTTTCTCCAAATAATCCTAGTTAATTAAGGTTTTATTTTATAGGACAGTTCATAATAATCCCTCAAATTTATTTCCAGCCCAGCCCCAGCTCTCTATTAACTAGCCCCAGCTATGTAAATAGCTCCTGAAAGAATTGAATATTGTTAAGAGAATGAAAAGTTCCCCTTTAATAGCGGGTGGCAGGAAGCTGGAGTCTTATGACACACACAAGCCTGCAGTGTGGCAGGGGAACATCCTGTAAATCATATTAATTTTACAGCAATTTATTTAGCTGATTGAAGAAAGAGAGCAAATACCAAAGAGCAGAAAGGTGACAAGAATATCCTGACACAGGCTTGTTCAGGGTAACCAGCCACTTGATCCCAGCTCCCGGTAACCATGGGGACCAGCAGGATCCCTTGCCATCCATTAATTTTAGGCCTCAAGATATCCATGTTCTCATCCTTTCCATGAAATCAAGCCATTATACACAGAGATGAGGAGTTTTCCAATTATACAATAAAATCCTACCTCTAATTTTTTCTTCAAAAATTGAATATTTCTCCCATGTACCCACACAGCCAGAAGTGTAGTTTAATAAATAAATGGGTTTTTTTTTAAAGACTTCTTTTAGCAGTAAGTTCACTAAGTGTCCTTATAAATTATTCTCTGCCTGTCAGATGGATGATCTGGTCATTTTTCTGCAATACCTGTTAGGTGAAATGAGCTAAGGCAGAGAGAATGGCTTTACTGAACGACAGCCACTGGCTTACACTGTCATGAAGTACTTTTACCATATTTATATATTTTTAAAAAAATAAGTGTTTTTAACATAACTTTGTACACAGGACACAATTTCAGTTTTCAGACCACCATCAAATACATCACAACCATTTATAGTTGAAAACAGCCCATATCAGAATATTTTAAATGTTTAAATACTAAATATTTTTAAACATTTATTTCAAAAATGAAAGTGAAAAATAGACATCAACTACCACATATTCTTCTACCATTCATGAGTAACTTTGAAAATGACCATGTCTCATATACAGGAGCTACTGTGAACATCCCAGGTCATTGCTAAATCTGGCTTTTTGTCAAGACAGGAAACCTTAAGGCACCAGACATTCCCAAGTCCCCAAGGGCATCTTTTTTCCTTCAGTAGAAAAAAATCTCAAAAATAAATTTTAAAAGAAAAAAGAAAATCTCCCCTACGTTGCTGGTAAGCTTAAATCCTAAAAAGTCACTGGTCTTCTCCTTAACCAGGCCTGTTCATTGAGAAAATGGCAACGTAGACTTTTTAAGTTATTTAAGTGAGGGGAAAAAAGGTGTGTGGTGCCAAGACACTGCATGGAGGCAAATATTTAAAGTCATTTTGTAAATTTTAGGTATTGGATCGAAAACTGAGATGATGTGGAACTGCACACTGGTGGCACAGTTATAACTGAGTATGAGAGAAAGAAAGGCCAAAATAAACCACATGTAAAGTGACCAAAGCCATTACCTAAAGGAAACTACTTTCTCAAGCTTCTAACAACAGCTTGACTCAATACAACTGACCAGTCTAGTAGACCATGGTCTGGCCCCATCTGTACAGATACATTAAGCACCAGCAACCAACACCTGCATCCTGTACAAATTCATCTTTGGAGTCCTGCTCACGCAAACTCCATCTTCCTTATACAAAAACAGGATCCTAGACTGTGGATGGATATTTTTTTGTTTGTTTTGGGGGTTTCTTTCCTCTCTCTATGGAAACTGTGTGTGTATTTCTTGGGTTCACAAGAGGCATCAAGTGCTATTAGCTAAAAATAAACAACTTCAAGAGATGAGCAATTCCTATAAGTAGCCTGAGAACATATGTGTACAGTTACAGTGCAAGAGCCCTGGCAAGCTCACTGCTAGTAAAGGAGAACTGGAGAGCAAGGACCACAGTAATGAGCTACAGAACCTAAGTAACTTCAACACTGAATCCTTTCCTGGGCTCAGCCTCAGAGGGAGAGGGGAGGGAGAGCACCAGGAATCCAGATGAGAAGACACTGCCATCACTTTGCCTTTCACAAGGGAAAGAGTTCTGAGTTTCCATCACCAGTCTTAAAATTCCTGCCATGGCATGTGCCAAGTCCAGGACATAATCCAACTATAGTTGGCTGAACTGAATAAAAAACCTCTTGAACCCACAAGGACAAGCTAGTAGAACAGTTTCAGTTTTTTTTTTTTTTTTTTTTTAACATGTCTGTAGTTCTGGCTACAGAAATAGTTGATTCTAATTTTAACCAACACCTACTACTGTTTCAGCACATTCTTTTGGTTAAAAGAAATGATGACTTTCCAGTCAGAGACTACAGTGACACAGACATGAACTTGGATATTTAAGCTTCCAATTTTCAGACACCCAAAGATTTTTTTAAATCAATGTATCATGAAAAAACAATGTCCAATCTTTACCAAATTCCTGTGGCAATAGGACTGTCCCCTGTGATTCACATTATTAGCCTCACATATTCAATACAGCAGATGCACAAAAAAGTTTGCATCAGGGATGAGGAGAATTTTAAGGGAGAATAAAAGAGACATGCTGTCAGTGAGCCTATAACCACAGAGATAAGTCTTTAAATCAAGAACTAGAAGACCCCAAAAAATAACTCAGACGTCCTATGCAAAGAAAGTTGATCCTTTTCCTTAAAATAGAAGTTCAGTAGATTAGACAAAGGGGAATGAAGGGAAGGGAGGATAGAAAAAAGACAGTGGAATGACTCTGACATAACTTTCCTATGTACATATATGAATACATCACAGTGAATCTCACCATCATGTACAGCCACAAGACTGGGGTCCTAATTAGAATAAGATATACTCCATGTTTATATAAATACATCAAAATGAAGTCTACTCTCATGTATAATTAAAAAGAACCAATAAAAAATAAAAAATAATAATTTACCAATGACCTCAGTTTCTCTGATGCTTTATAATACTGTAAAAGAGCAGTTATTCTTCGAGAGTATTAGCAGATACACCAGCCCTAACAGTGGTGGGCAGTAGCAGTCAATGTTGGTAGAATGCCAGAAACTTTTTTTAAATTCCTGAAACATGTCAATTAATCCTCAGTATCACCCAATAAGGTATGTAACAATCAGTATTCCCATTCTGTAGATGAAGTTTGAATCCAGAACCTACAGTCTGAAGCACACTGCCTCATATGCAAAGCAAAACCCATCAAAGCTAGGCTTTTTTTTTTTTTTTTGATGTGGGGGTGAGTTTCTAAATATGTTTTTAAACCAATACATAAAAACATAAAATTGTGCATATTAATGGGGTACCTTGTAATATTTCAATATGTGCACACATTGTATAATGTTTAAATCAGGTTAAAAAAATCTGTCATCTCAAAGATTGTCATTTCTTTCTGTTGACCACTTCCAAAGTCCCTTCTTTCAGCTTTCTGAAATGTACACTACCCCATTGTTATCTACAGTCACCCTACTGTGCAATATAGCACATCAGAGTTCCTTGTTTCCTATCTAACTATAACTTAGCACTCTTGATCCGCCTTTCCCATCTTTCCCTCCATTTTCCCCAGCCTATCATAACCACTATTCTACTCTCAACTTCTGTAGAATCAACTTTTTTGATTCCACATGAGTGAGATTATGCAGTACCATATGTTTCTGTGCTTGGCTTAAACCACTTAACATAATGATGTGTTACATCCACATTGTCGTAAATAATAGGATTTTGTTCTTTTTTTAGGTTTGAATAGTATTCCATCATGTGTGTGTACCATTTTCTTGATCCATCCATAATTGATGCATACTTAGGTTGTTTACATTTCCTGGCTGCAATGACCCTTGGAGTACAGCTGTCTCTTCAACAAACTGATTTCATTTCCTTTGGATGTAAACCCAGTCGTGAGATTATTGGACCATATGGAAAGTCAATTTTAGGAAAATGATCATAGACTTCCCCACAAGCTGATGCAGATCTGAGAAAAGCAAGAATGAATCAAAAAGACTCAGTGCACCACACTGTCTAACTACAGTACAGGAGTCTGTCTGGCTAAGGAATTAGGACAAATGCATGGCTTCAGATATGAATGGAGAGGAACTCATACATATGCAGTTAGACTACACCTCCAAAAGATAAATATTTAATAACAGGAGAGAAAGAAAATCCTCTCCTTAAAAAAAGATTTATATGATAAAATACACAGTTCCAGTTCTATAGACTTTTTTGTTCTTTTTTTCTTTTAGTACACATGCTTTGGCTTTGCATTCTTCTGTTTAAAACTTAGTATTCATTTAGGTATTTGAATCTTCTGTTGTGACCTGTCATTGACTATTTACATAGGCATCTGGGGGAAAAGGGATGGCTGCTGACTCCCAGATCCTCAACAAGGCTCAACTGTGCTCAGTGTAACTGAGGTCACCTGAGCAAGTCCACCAGGCTCCTCTCCATGGGGGAAAGTTCACCACTATTTAAATCAGTATCCATAAAGTTGACTGAGACAATGCGATTTAAGAGGCAACTCTGAGTACTACCTAAATGGCTGGAGTCATCAAAGTAGTTATCCCCAGGCTAGCAGTAAGGTTTTATTGATGCAGCCAATTTTCCCCATCAGCCTACAAAGAACAGTCCAAAAGCAGACTGAAAATTGGAAAAAAAAAAATAACTGCAAACATGACACCAATTTCCTAGAAGATCAGATATCTGGTTGATCTGAACACTGGAGATGACCAAACTGGACAATCCTACCTGTAAAATAGATTTTTAACCTGAACTACTTAGTTTTGGTAATACCATTTACAGGAAGGCTGTAGTTTATGAAGGGCTGTCAAGTCCGACTGCAGGTTAGAATCACCTTGGAAGCTTTAAAAAAATAACGAACACCCAGACCAATTAAATCAGAATCTCAGGGAGGAAGCCTGGGCATCATGATTTTTTTAAAGCTCCCCACATGAGTCTTATGTGATTTCAGGGTAGAGAAATATAAGCCAAAACCTCGTTCTTTCACTGTTGAAAGTGCTACCTCAAAGGCAATGATCAAATTAATCACAGGAAAAGAAATGGATGGCAATGAAAGAAAAGCAGGTTAAAATTTGACCAACTAAATATATTTTTGGAAGATACAGCACGAACTGGATAGTTTCAATTTAATAATCTCTTTTGGGGATCTAAATCTCATTATAAACTGGGGAAGCAGTAGATAAATGCAGACAAATATATATCATCTCAAACTCTTCTGAGAAAAAAATTTTTTAAATATAAATCTAAACTTTTCATGTAGAAGTTTACTTTCCCTTAGAGAACGTTAAAAGGTCATGCAATAAATTTATTTAAACAGAAGCAGACTGACTATGCACAAACACCCACATGTGCTTAAAATCTGCAGACTACCATGGGAGGTGCTTGTATATATATGTGCATGAAGTTACTAAATTCAGTGAATGTGCAGAGACTTTGAAACTATGCCTAAAACAAAGGCCAAAATTTTGTTCCTAGTGTACTCAAAAATGAGTCATCGAAGAAGAAAACACCAGGCTTCTATTCATAGGCCCTTTGGAGGTCTCACTGGAAAAATGAACACTGCACGCAAGGCTGGTAATACATTTTTTACTGCATGCATCTGGTTTTCATGTATGCTATATTCCTGAAAACTCATACTGTCAAAAATCCTAGGGTACTGCAGAGCCTTTCGTAGATGGTCAGTATCGCCAAGGTTATTTTTTATCTAGAAATTACCTAAACTATCTTGAATGCAACTGCTGGTTCTGCTAATCCAGACACAAGAAAAACAACAAATGCTATTAAATGTGTGAATTGCAGTAGTCAGATCAGATCTGCTAGACCAATAATCATTTATTGAATGATGCAGTTTAGAGATCTGTAGACTGAATGCTGATGACAGGGATTAGGTCTACTACACCACCTGACTCATTCTGAGATCCAGACTGAAGAGGCAGTATCTAACCCTGGTATATTTTTCTGAGTCACAGAAGCACAAAAGCCCAAACACTTTTAAGGCACCCAATTGTATCATATTCATTTCTATTTTACTGCTCAAACAGAATAGATGTTGGTCAAGCCCAACATCAGTAGAGCAGGAAATACACTCTATGCAACTTAAGTCACATAGCAAAAGAAGGAAGAAAACAATCTAACCCACAACATCTATGAATTCATCCGACAGCTATATATTAAAAAAATGTACTTATGATTTTCCTTTTCCAAATTATTTTTGATACTGCATAGATAATTTAAAATTTAAAAGTACCAAAGCCAGAGGGTAAATATGAAAGCATTATCATACAGACTCAAAAAGTACAATATTAACAAACTTAGATGGAAGTGAAGATGATGTGCTATGGAACTATAAGAACAGCTAAAAGGTAGTTCCAGTGATGAAGAAGCTGAAGTTGAAGCAAGCAATGAGTTTAAATGAAACTGCTTTATGAAAATACAAAATTTTCTAAATTGAGATGTTTTATATTATTTTCTACATGTAACTCAGTTGAACATACTTTGTCATTTCATCTATATTCCAAGTTTAAACATTCCATTTTTAGATATTCTTCTTAAAAATATAGAATATTGTCTTAGTGGGGGGTTGCCTTATATTCAGGCACATCTCCAGTAGTTTTGAATATATTATTTTGAAATTCATCAGGCCACAACTTTTAACCTTTAGTTTACTTATCTTGATATATATTGGCTTACTTAGTGAAATTTGTCTTTGTCTTCCCAATACTTTCTTTTCAATGACTATGAGGCAATAACATATCTTACCGAAACTCTCAATGACATCAGTCCTTATACAATGGACATTTGACATCCAACTTTAAACACAAATGCTTTCCTAAGTACACAACTAGTCCCACTACACCTAAAAAACAGATTACCACTGTGATACCTGTATGGTGTTTTAATTTTGTTATTTGTTATATTTTATCTCTTTATCATGATACTTGTATCATGATACAAGATTTCCGGGCCCTACATGGAAAGATTTTTCCATCAGAATTTTTCAAATAATGTAAATGAAGTCCCAAGGTCCCCTGCAGACTTCAAGGGAGCCCAGGAAAACTGAACTGCTTAGATTTTAATTGGTTTATATATTGAGGTTCTGTGCAAGTTCTTATTTGGCAAACACAGGTTCTGCTACTTAAAAAAAATTTAAGCCACTACCCATGAATTATCAGTGTGTTTTAGGTGAATTTAAACAAAGGCTCAAGGCTCTTGAAACTTGGTTTAGCAGACCACACTGACTCATTAAAAATCACATGCAGTATGAAGCAACACTGGAGCATTAAATTTAGCAGCTGCTATGTTTACATGCATATAGTTTGTGTGTGTGTGCGTGCGTGTGTGTGTAACCACATACTGCCTTGTTTAACCAAAGACACCTTTACTGGAAACGTATCCGACCGTAATTATAAAGAATCCAAAACATTTTTATACTGTTGTTATCCAACCTGTATTCAATGTCCCTCTTTGGCTCCCCTCTACTGTTTTGTTTTGTTTTAATGTGACAGTGCAAAATTATATAAGAACTTCACCTATTTGGATTGGTGAAGACCTGATAGGCTCCAAATAGATTAAAAACCTAAATAATCTCCAACAGACTTGAGCTTCCCCTTGTTTACCACTTATGGCAAGACTGATTTGTCATGATTTCCGGGCCCTACCAAGAGAGCTGGAAGAAATCAAGAGGGAAGAAACAAGTTCAGAACAGCATCAGAACCTGGAGAGTGTTCTTTCGGGGGAAGATCTTTCAAATGTCATCTTATCCCAAGCCCCTCATTTAATTGATAAAAAACTGAAAAAAGAATTAGTTTTAAAAAAACTTTTCCTGTGTGTACAGGCCCATTCAGCACCTACACATCCCAGAATTTACTAATGAAAATTCTAGTTCCAAGAGTGAAGGCAGATTATGAGAAGGCTCTTCTCCACTGAGTTTTTGAGGATTTAACGATAAGCTACCCACGATGGCTTAATGTACTACAATTCCAGGTAACCCAAATGAAGAGTAAGATTTTTCTTCATTGTGCGAGGTCTATAGGGTAAGCTTTCTAAATAAGGATGCTTCGAGTTACTTGTGATATCTCTTCAGGAAAGTAAAGCATTCACATATTTTTTGTTTATAACCAGGGACATTTTCATGCTTTTAGAAACAAAAAACATTTATTATCATGCTTTGAAGCTTGAGAATCTGGTAAACAAGATATTCCAGAAATGATCATTCTAACTTCCTAGATAGGAACTTCTGCCCCCAAATTAATCAAACAAATGCTTCTCAGCCCAGAACTCCTCCTATGGGCTAGTTCTCAGAGGTAAAGATGGCTACTCAGCATATTCTTCTTTTTTTTTTTTTTTTAACTCAAAAACATTTGTCAGACACCAAATTTATAGAGGTCATTCAGTCTACTGTGAGACTGATATTTAGTATATGTCATCTTTGTTCAAGTCAGTTAAAATCTGCCTCTCATCTACAAAATGTTGGTACTACTTCTTTTTCCTTTATGGGACAATAAATAGAAAGTAAACACCAATGGCTAATAAAAATATATCACATAGTACATAGAGCCGCTGCTGTAAACACAGCCATTCCTAGAATGGTGCATTTCTAGAATGGGGCCTCTTAATCAGTTGCCACCAGACACTCTTTGAAAAGCGGCCATGTTGTTTACATCATTCACAGACTCCTTAGGATTCCATCAAGACAGAATAATTTGAAATGAGTTATCACTGTGTTCATAAAATAAAAGGTGGAGTGCATGAAGGGAATACTCCCCAAACCATGGCATTCCAAACACCCCACTCAAGGGATGGTGGTCTCAACAGAAATATGTCATTGCTACTACATGCAGTGGCACACACCCAGCAACTTGGGGAGGCTGAGGCAGGATGATCACAAGTTCCAGACCAGTTTCAGCAGCTTAAGGAGGACCTAAACCAATTAGTGAGACCTGGTCTCAAAAAATAAAAGGGCTTGGGATGTGACTCAGTGGTAAAGCACCCCTAGGTTAGATCCCAGTATTGGGGGGGGGGGGAAATGTAATCACTTAAAGTGCTAAATCTAAGATTAAATCCCATTTTTCTTCTTTATTAAATAGACAAATAATTATATTTCTAGGGTACAATGTGATGTTGTGAACTATATTTACATTGTAAAACTATTAAATCAAGCTAATTAATAAATCCATCATTTTACCAACATCTTTTTTTGTGGTGAGAGCATTCAAAAATGTATTCTTCAAGCAATTCTGACATATACATTCTTAATTCATGTCATCTTCTGTGTCAAGAACTTAGTCTGAGAGGTTGAACTTCTATCTCTATCCTCTAAATATCTACATCTAAATATCAAAAAATGAAGAAACAACTAACAACTTTTAGTAATTGAGACAAACGAACATTTACAATTCATTCAACTGCCACAAGACATTGCGTTAGCTGTATTTTATGGGTCCAAAAACATATCAGATACAGAATCTATTCTCGGAATCTATTTTCCAGTATTCTATTACCATGCCTTTTTTCATTCGAATATCAGTTACCAGTTTTCAAAATTTATTTATTTTCACTTAATTTCATTTATTTCACTTATTATTTCACTTAATTCTTCAAGGTGAGTTCTGTACATTTTCCTCACTTTACAGCTAAGCAGACAGGTTTCAGAAAATTAAATGACTTCTACATAGTCACTTAGCTTGGAGAACAAGCTACATAAGGCTGTATTCCTAGTTTTTATCCTATTCGCTTTTATATCGTCTTCCAAAAGACAAAATTCATGCAATAAATTTAGTAACTTAAGTAAGACAACAGTAGCACTCCTTCAGCTCTGTTTTCCTCTTCCTATTCATCAGAGCAAGAGTGGTTAAGTAAATCTCTGTCTCCACAGGTCCATTCAGACCCAACTCATGATTATCATCTTCAACAACCCTTCAAGCTCAGTGGAAGCATGCATATGAAATAAGAGCTGACCATTCCTAATTACATAAAGTTGCTTATACTCATTTTCCATTTAGTCAAAATTCTTTACATTTAGAAGTAAAATGTCTTAAGCTGACACTCAAAAGGCAATTGTGAATCATAGAGCTAATGGTCTTTCCTGGTGTCAGAGCAGCACAGGGACAAGGTCACTGGCTAACATTCTAGTTTAGAAGAACAAAGCAGAAAAAGAGCAAATTAATATAGTACTTTCTTGATATGTTTTCAAATAAATTTGGTGTATCATTAAACTCACAAGGACAGAAAATCCAAAATGTGATAAGCTATAGTCTATGAAATTCACTGCCTCCTCCCTTACAGTAAGAATTCCCTAACAGAAGGGCATTATTAATATTTTCTATGGAGATCTTTCAATATTGGGTCTGCAATATGAAATAAAGAATGAAATCTACTCTTCAGATCATCTGAATCAAAACAAAGTCTTGACCTTGATTTTCTGGGAAGTATAAGCCGAAGGAACTTTTGCCTCAAATCATCCCTGTAATTTTCTCAGTTCTAAGAATCACCACGTGTGCCCTATATATAGGAGTCCATCTCAGCACACTAAAAGCAGGCAGATCATTAAAAGCCTTGTGGCTTGATGGAAAGAATAAACAGAAGCATTTTACCATTAATAAAAATCTACTCCTTGCTGGGCACAGTAGTGCATGCCTGTAATCCCAGCAACTCAGGAGGCTGAGGCAGGAGAATCTCAAGTTCAAAGCCAGCCTTAGCAACATCAAGGCACTAAGCAATTTAGTGAGACCCTGTCTCTAAATAAAATACAAAAAAAGGGCTGGGGATGTGACTCAGTGGTCAAATGGCCCTGAGTTCAATCCCTGGCATATTAAAAAAAAAAAAAAGTCTACTCCTTAATATTCTTTTGGTTCGCCATTCCCACAAAGCAAGGATCATGACTCAGAATATACATATACAAATGTGCTAGTATTAAAAAGTTCAAAAAGCAGTTCACATCGTACGGGACACCAATATTTTTATTCTATTACTGTGTATTTTTCTATAGAAGTGGTCACAGGGTCACATCTACTAAACAGATTTCAAATCCAATCTTGGCCCACAGCTCAAAAAAACACTTTTTTGTGAGTCCTATCATACACAAAGGAACTCATACAAGGAACTCATAGTTAAGAATGTGCTGTGTGCCATTTTAGTTCCCAAAGGAAGAACTTTTGATCTTTGCAACTTCCTTAAACCTGTTTTCAAAATGCTCTATATACATGATTTCTCTTAATCCTCATAGTAGCCTTAAGGCGGGTACATCACCTGCAACACTTTACTGATGGAAAATTAAAGCTCAGAAAGGTCAAAAAACTTGCCCAAGGTTACACAGTGGCAGAGCTGGAGTACAGATAATGATGTGCTTGCAAAGAGGATCTCAGAACTGGCAAGATAACGACACAAGTCCACAATCCCTTCTCTGAGTTGCTTAGAACAAGATGTCTTTCAGAATTCACAGTTCTTTTGGAATTTTGAAAAGTAATAAACATACTGCCCATGCCATGTCCTCTTTACCACTCATGGTGTTAACTGGGCAGCCCTGCATGTGAAAACACTGGAATTTCTGTCCCCAAACACAAATGTCCATACTAAGTGGGATAAATGAAATATGGCTAAGTAGCTTCCCATTAGCTAAGCTGTCAGGAGCTCAGGTCTGAACAGGCTCTGCCAACCTAATGAGTTATTTTAAAAGATTTTTGAAGCTTTTCAATTGGAAATACTAGGGCTGGGGACTTCCATGAAAAAGCACAGATTGAGACATAAGTGACGGAAGTAGTTTCACATACTTCTAACTGGACTTCTAGAACCCATTGATCTTTTATTAGTGGTAATTAGAAGGTTACTGCCTCAAGGTACTCAAAGACTTCAGGTACCACTGGGAGGCTTCTATTTCTGTGAAGGAAAATTATGATATGCCTGGTTCATAAAACCTCTGCTATTGTAATGTAGAAAGAGTAGATTAAATGGAGCAATGAAATCACTCTGCTTGACAGTACTATCATAACCTATCATAACAAGAACATTCCGATTATACGGTCATTTTGCCTTTGAAGTAGAAGCTTATCTACTGCTCCTTTGAAAAAGCAAGAGTACAATCCAGGCTTAGATTGGAACAGAAGTCATCACCTGTCTCCAGGCTGCCTGGTTGCTAGAATCGCAGTGGGGCTGAAGGAATGCTGCCACCTGGGTCCTATGCCCAAGACTATGATTTGGTCAATAAGGGGACAACCTGGTATTCAGAACTTTCAAATGCTCTCTGGAGAGCTTCTCTTCTGCAGCCAAGTTTGAGAAAAGCTGGGTTAAAATACTCACTAAGGTGGACTTGGGGCTCAAAGAGAAACCCTGGTAATACTGAAAGAAAGAGCACTATTATCCCAAAAGTCATCATCACTCAGTCCCCAAACTGGCTCACAACAGGCCCCCAAGTGATCTAGTATATGAAAAGGTTCCTATTTATAAAGCTCAGGGAGTGTGAGAAGGCAGGGTTAAAAGTTTCTAAATCTAACGACAGGGAAACAAATGTTGGCTCCAACTCAGGAGTGGGGCTGCCACAGAACCATGCCCAGGCGCCGACTCCCACCCCCACGTGGATTAGACTGAGAGCTCATTCTTCTGCTTATTTTTGGTCCCTTACTTTTTTTAAGGCACCCTGCAGTCTAGAGCTAGGTACAGGAAACTAAAGAGCTTTCTGGTAAATAATTTGGCTTTCTCTGTCAAGAAGAATAAATATATCTTACTTGCTCAATCTAAACAGCCTCTCACTCCTCAGGAGGATCAAAATGAGGGGCTGAACAGCCTTGTTTTGTTTTGTTTAAAAATATATACATACTGGTTTTTAACTGCATTTTTCAAAAGACAAATTGGTCCCAAATTGCCAAGGGAGTTGAACTAATATTCCTTGCCTATTCAAACAGTACATAAGACCAACTCAGATAAAATTAAGAAAACGACAGCCTACGGGACTTTTCTGCCTTTGTGTAATGTGTGACAACTTTGAAAATTTAATCTTACAAACAACTCAAAATTACATTCCTTGCCTCTTTAGACACGAAAGGGAGGTCTCTCATGTGAAGCCAAACATTCTCTAACACTTCCACAGAACAGGGCTTGGTTACACCATGAGACACCAAGAGCAAGGACAGTTAACTCTTAGTAAGAGACCAAGACTCATTTTTATAAAACAAAATAACAGCCTTTGCTAAAAGAGCATACAACCATAAAGTTCCTACTCTGCTCCTACTTGTGAATGAGAAATATATTCACAGACTCCCTTAGTTACAGCTTGTCTGACTAGACATCAAATTAGCTTCCTGAACTCTTAGATCTCCCATTCATTTACTAACAGAAGCATATAGTTCATTCCTTCCTGAAACTATTTCTCCATTATAACAATTCTGATTCCATGACAGAAATCAAATCCCACATATGGAATGAAAACCTACGAATGCCAGCATAGAAGTGGCACTGTGAGAAGACTATATTAAGAGCCATCATTGGTGGGACTATATACAAATTAGAATCATAAAGGGAAAATGGGTTGTCTAGGCATAGTTTTTTCTTATGGAGTATATTACCTACAGTTTCTAACCTAGAATAAAGGAATTTTCTATGTTCCTCTATGGATGAGTCTTTGCCTTTAGCAGCTCCTCAGTACTTTTCCAAGACCTATGGTCATACGTGACAAATCAGACAACTGCCAAACATTATCATCTGAATCTGCAAGTGATGCTCCAAAAATATAGCCAATAATACCACCTTTTATTGAGCAATTATTACACAACAAGCCCTGTGCCAAAGGAGAGCTAAACCATCTGAAAGTAAGGGGCTCGCTCAGTTCACACCATGAATGAATGGCACATATGGAACCAGAACTCAAATCTTCTCACATTCTAAAGCCTATGCCCTAAGTATTGCATTCTTTTGTCTCAGATATCACCTACCTCTAAAGCACTGACCTCTGGACATTGGAGGGGGTGTGACTTTTAAGCTAAGAATTATTCAAATCAGTTGGAAATTTCTAAGACAGTAATATAGACACAAGGCCAAGAGAGTGAGGGTCGGAAAAAGGAAATTAAGACACTTAAATTAGACATTTATCTTTTAAAAGCTTTGATGTGAATAAATTCCCCTCCATAGTAAATGCAGTGTTTTTGTTTATTGTACTATTTCAGAGCCAATGACAGGTAACTAATCTGAAATGCAGTACAAAGCCAACTGAGGTACACCAGAGATTTACTGTGTTTCTCTATGATGGCATAATGCTTCTTTAGGCTGCCCTCAGGGTGCAAATGCTGCTATCCTTTTACAAAAAGAGAAACTAAAACACGTTATGAGAGAGAAGCAAAGAGAAAGAAAAATAACTGGGGAAAAAAGTAGCAGGAAAAAGATTAGAACATGCATTTCTTGATTCTTAATTACATGATCAATTAAGCACAGAATTTTTTCTTTCTTTTGGTCCTGAGAATTGAACCCAAGGAAACTCTTACCACTAAGCTACACCCTCACGCCTTTTTACTTTTTTGAGACAGAAACTTGCTAAATTGCTGAGGCTGGGTTTTAACTTGCAATCTTCATGCCTCAGCCTCCAGAGTCACTGAGATTACAGACCTATGACACCACACCAGGTGTAAGCACAGAATTTTAAACTGTTGGGTCCTCCAAGGGGAATGCAAGGACACTTCAGATTCAGAATTTCCACCCACTTTGATCAGCCACTGGGAATCCCATGCAACAGGTTGCAGCAGTAATGAGAATGTAAAGTTCAGGGAAAATGCACAAATACAGAATGACAAAGAAATAACATGAGGAAGAAGAAAGCATGCCTAGGAACATACAAATATTTAAGAACAATATTGAAAAAGAAATATAATAGTCCCTCCTTTTTCTGTGATTTTTTTTCCAGTTCCAGTTACCTACTATCAACTATAATCTAAAAATATTAAATAGAAAATTCCAGAAATAATTCATAAATTTTAAATTGCATACCATTCTGAGCAGTGTGTTGACATATCATGCTGTCACATTCCATTCAGCCCAGGATGTGAATCTTGCCTTTGTCCAACATATCCATGCTGTATACACTACCCCCTTGTTAGTCACTCAGTGTCCATCTCAGATACTAGATCCATTGTTGCATGATCCACTACATGCAAGTAACCCTTATTTATTAATCACCCCAAAACACCAGGGTAAGAATGTTGATAATTTTATTATAGAACACTTTTACAATTCTTCTATTTTAACAGTAGGTATTGTTAATTTCTTACCTAATTTACAAATCAAACTTCATCAGAGGTATGTATTTGTGTGCATGTGTGTGTGTATATATATATATGTGTATGTGTATACACACATATACATATAAAAGAATATGATATATATATATATCATATATATATGGTTTAGAATCATCCCTGGTTTGTGGCATCTATCAGAGTCACCCCTATGAATAAGGTAGCACTACTGTACTAGCCAAGGAGCCTTGAGAAAAGTAGTTAGAAGTAGATGGGAAATGAGGAGAGGAGAGGTGGTGACAGCAGCTGTGTGTCACTCCTTGGGGCATGTGGTACCAAGGCAATGCAGAACAACTTGTACTTGCAGAGTTCTCAGGCCATGAGAAAGGGTGAGCAGCAGGTAAGAAGGCAAAAAAAGTTGGCAGGAGGCAGTCCTGGGGGGCTTCATACACTCATTTCCCAAATCAAGTTACACCAGTGTAATCTTACTTACTGAAGAAACACCAAACATCTTGACCAAGAGAGAATTGGCTCATGCTAATTTCCTCTACTTTAATTTTACCATCTGATATTCAAAGTGGTAATTTATTGAAAGAGCAATAAAGGATTGTGTATGTGATGCCAAGTCTACTGTGCATCATTATTACTTCATTTTTAATTCTAAAATACGCACCAATTTTGACAAAAGCAGTCAGGTTCCATTAGCTCTCCCCACTGAACCAGTTCCCCTAGCAGGCTCCCACCCCCAAAACACCATTCAATAATTATCTTCTGAGCACTTGTTTTAGAAAAACACTGTATTCACATCTATGCTCAGGACACCACAGTCAAAAAGAATTATAACATGAGTCACATATGGAGTTACATTTTCTAGTAACCACATTTCAAAAGTGAAATTGATTTCGATACTATTTTTAAAGTATTGCTTAAATAAGGTCTCTCATTTTTAACATAAATCCAATACGAAATTAGTAATGATATAATAGGAAAAAAATGCCATGTTTTCAAAACCCTCTTCATTTTATACGGACCTTCCAACTCACATGCTCAATTTCATCAGCTATACTTTATATATATTTAGATTCTATAAAATACACAATTGAAAATGAGTTCATATGTGCATTGATCCAAATATAAAGGTCTTTCAATAACTGGACTATTTTTAAATTTAAATTAAAATGAATAAAATCCCATAGGTGACACAAGCCACACTTCAAATGCTCTGCAGCCACATGAGGCTCTGATTCCTGTGCCAAGTAGTACAGCCCTAGATTTGCTCATGCTCACTTTTCAGGAAACAGGTCAGGAATCTAACTTTATCAAGGAATTCTGTTTCTTAATCGAAAGCTGCAAGGGATGGAATAGCCAGAGCTCTTCACAGTCCCAAGTAAAGGCCTCACTGTACACTGAGGCCAGGAAGGACCACTCGTACTTTCTACTTTGTGGGGTAAACCAATTCCTGGGGTGATACCATGGCTTAGCAATAGGAGCAACAGTTCAGAAATGGAGAAAATCTTAAGTCTAGAACCTGGATCCTCTCTGATCACTAGCAAGTAGCTTAACCCTGGGCCTTAGGTTCCTCACTCAGAAAATGGAATGATGATAGTAGTATCTACCTGAATAGAGTCCTTTAACAATTAAATGAACTAAAACTGATAAAGATTAGCACAGTGCCTGGCACACATTAAGACATGAATAAATGAATGCTACTGGCTTGATCAACAGTTGACCAGGTTTGCTCTAAGAAAGTAGGGAAGGAAGAAAGGAAGGAAGGGAGGGAGGGAGGGAGGGAAGAAACCAAAATTCTGTGTAAACATTCACATGCCACGCACACACTGGACAAGTCCACGGGTGTGACATCACTATGAAGATGTCAAGCAGAATTCACCCACACCATTAGTATCCTCACAGGCAAAATAATACATGTATAGACAGTTTTTTCACCAGTGTACGTATCAGAAGAGGGCACATGGCATTAAAAAGAATACAACATAACTAGAGGCACATGGCACTTGCAGAGTGAACAGCATTCACAGAGGACAAGCCCCATCAGCCTTCTGTTTGTGAGAAACTGGGACCCAGGGAAGAGGAAGGAGAGTAGAGAGAAGTACCACTCAACCAAACAGAAGAAATGAAACACCTAGTGTAAGCACACATGGTATTTATTAAGTACAAGGAGTTTGGTTACATCTATTTTGAGATTTTTGTTTTATTTCAGTTTGCCAAAGGAACAATGATCCATCAGGAATTACTGATGAACAGGTTCAGCACGTAGAGGACATGTTAGCACTTCCAGGAAAGGGGAATGAGGTGGTAAAGCAGATGGAATGACAAGATTTGTGATTCCAGCTTTTGGAGGAAAAAAGGAGAGAAGAGGGACAAAAGATTAGCCACAAAGACACTGTTGCTGGGAACTGGGCTCACTCAGGGTTTAAGATGAAGCCATGTCAGTCCAGGGAAGAAAGAGTGGGGTAAAGCCAAGAACACCAAGGCCAGCCTCACTGTAGGAGCAGCCCTGCCTCCCTCAGCCCCTGTGGCCATAAATGAGGCTTCCCAGGCTGCAGGAGGCAGGAAGAGGGATGAAAGAACAATTCTTCACAGCCTCACAACTTCGAGACACAATCTGCACAGCCTGTTACTCAGGAAGAGGCACAGCAGCTCAGAGTACCAGCCCAAATTGCCAGGAGACAGGACTATGACTGCTGGCCTCCCACTTACAGCACTTCAGGGGCACTGAGGCAGCTGCTGTGTTTCATTACCTAGAGGGAGAAAACGCCCACTTGCTCTATGAAGTACAATGGGGAAAATCTACTCTAGGAGAATTACAATACTTCAGAGGGAATAAGCTCTGGAGTACCACCTTTAAGGGCTATCTATACCACTATCTTCTCTGCTTCAAGAGTAAAAAAACCTGAGGGTCTTACAAAGGAGGAAGACCAAAGGAGCCCAGTGTTTACAGAACAGCCTTCTATACTTTACCTTTCATGAAACGATTTCAGCTCAGCTCGTCTTCTAACCCAGTCACTAGCCAGACTCTCATTTTGATTACTCAAATCCAGAGTGGCCTGACTGTATCTGCTGTCAATTAGGGATGCTAAAATGGTAACTGGGAAATAGGAAGCTACAAAGACTCAAGGGAGGAAGAAAGGGATTCCAGACACTTGTTTGAAATCATCTCAGTTTAAGAAAATCTTAAAGAGAAAATGAATCCCCCCCCCCCCCCCGGCAAAATGAAAAACGTTTTCTTCCAAGAAGCATGGTTTGCTGAATTACAATGGGTCCTCTAAAGGCAGATCCAGTCAGAACCATCAGGAGCACCCCTCCCTCCCAGTGGGCAGGAGGACACATGTCCACATGGCAGTGCCCAGTGACAGGGTTTGGACAGAATCCTTGAATTCTTAAGTACTATAAAGCTTACCAGGCCCATGACTGGGTTCTTTTCAGCCTCCCAACTTTATTTTCCTTATTTGCCTATGAGGAAGGCTTAGGAAGATTGAGTTCATCTTTTAGTTAGGGAAGAACCAGAATTAGATTGACCTCAGTTTCCCAAACCCCTGTTCAGTGTTTTTCACAACACAAAATTACATTTTGAAAATAACAAAAATTCTCCACTCTGCAACTTCTTCAGCAATCCTTTCTGGTCCCTGTCACAAACTCATCTCCACTATAAACTGATGCCTTTATAGAGTCAGTTTCACTATCATGCCTGTAAAATTCACAAAACTGAAATTGAAGGGAAACCTTTTCCTTGCTCTGGGTACAAGGCACCAGAGTCCTACAGTCAGGGCACCAAGATAAGAGTGCTGACATCATTTTCCCATGGAAGAAATCTGATCTCTCTAAAGAAAAGCAAGTACTTCCAGTCAACAATTCTGAGCCTTCTGTTCTCTACTCATGCCAACTGTTTGATTTGAGCAGCAGGGAGGGTAGATCCACTGCCACAATCTGGAATAATTACTGAGGTGAAGCACAATATATCCTTAAAGAAACAGGAAGAAAAATTATCAAAACACAGCACTGAGTACTTGGACTCATATCCAAAAATCTCCTTCTAGATACTACATGGGACTTACCCCTATGAACTCCATCCCATCCCTATGCCTTTGTCCCGTTCTACCCAGGCATTCCACTGACCTGAAAAACAACCCAGCAGAGCATTCCTAAATCTGGCTAGTTCCTCTGAACCTACTGCCTACAACACACAAAATAGCACTTAACGTAGGTTTCACATGGCTCTTGAGGTACATTCTCCAACACACCAGGCCATCTCACACCTCAGTGCCTTCCCACAGGAGATTTTGCCTGCAAAAATGCCCTGTCCCGCTAGTCTAAAGGGAAACCTTTCAAAGTCTACTCAGCTCCATCTCAGGGAAGCTTCCCTGACTTAAATGGGAGAGCTTATCACTCACTCTGGGCTCCCACCATTTCTTGTTCATGCTCTGTGACAATAATGATCACACCATATGATAAGCCATGGCTGACTTCCCTGCTGAACTATAAACAAGAAGGTAGCCTCCATGGCTCTTTCTAATCTGTGTACCCCTTGCACCCAGCAGAGTTTAACTAGGTGAATGTTCAGCAAATAAGGTCACCTTCCCAACTCTTATGAAAGCCTCCTGAGGCCAGGAATCAGAGCAATTTTTTGGGACTCCCCCACAAAGCCCCCCACTTTGCCAGACTCCATTATCAAAGGCATAAACAGGAATGGCACGTACACAGTAGTTTATTTCTCTTAGAAATAGGACAAGCATTCCCAGAGAGGCTCTGAGGGAAGTGCTTTCAACCCTCCCAAACTAGGGGATTCAGCGTCTGAACCTCCCCCTCATGGACCAATCTGTTTCCACTTCATTTATGCTAACTCATTTTACACTCAATCAAGTTACACTAAGATCCAAGGTTATTCTCTGGGGCAAGGACAGTGAAAGGGAAATTATAAAGACTCATCAACAGATAAATGCCAAGAGAAACCTTCTTAAAAGTGTATTCTGTTCCCCTTTCCCCCAGTTTCACTGGAATGGACAAAGTTCAGTTCATCAGGGGATGTGTGCATTCCCAGGGAGTTAGAGGCCTTGAAAATTATCACACCCTGGAGTATGGAAGCCAAACAAGAAATGTCTGCTCTGAGCTTCCACAAAAGTAAGGCTAAGAAAAAAAAATACATTTCAAACTTGAAAAAGCATTTAGGGAAAACAAAAGGACCCACCATCTTATTTGTTGGTACTCACAGAAAAGCAAAGAAACGGGAACATAGACTTGAAAATGAGCCATCAAACAAGGTGAATACTTTTCTACATTTAAAATACTCTCTCCAAGCAGAAGGATCCAGGAAGAATAAAAAACATTAAATAAGTAGCTGGGCACAGTGGCACACGCCTGTAATCCCAGCACTTGGGAGGCTGAGGCAGGAGGATTATGAGTTCAAAGCCAGCCTCAG
>JAJEJO010005726.1:381136-410981 GCA_020662805.1 Glaucomys volans
AAAAAAAAAAAAAAAAAAAAAAAAACCATTAAATTAGTTAATAACCAATTCAACTTTATTCTGGCTGAACACTGTTATCTCCAGGAAGCCTATCTGAAAAGCCTTTGGGGATGGGGAGTGCTGGGAGTATAGGGTAATAGCTAGAGTAATCACTAAATAGGCCCCAGGCCTAAGGTTTGACATCAGCATCATCAAAAAAAAAAAAAAAAAAAAGGAAAGAAAAGTTTGGGGAAGGGGGCTGTTTAAAACTGCCTTTGCACAAGCTCACTGATCGTAAGTTTAAGCCATATGAATGGCAATATTTTCTAAAAGTGCTTTTATTTTACCTAAGACTGAGGACTTATCAGCCATCTACCGTAAGTCTACACAGGGAACTAAACAGTCACAAATGAAATCTTACCTCCCTTGGGTACCAAAATGCAGAACACAGTAAACAGACTATTTACGACTGCACTCAGGCCTTATGGGTATGGTTTAGTTTTCTGAATCAGGTAATTCCAAGGACTTTGGAGCAAAACCAAGTCCCATCCCAGACATGTGACCTTCAGCAAGTCAGTGAACCTTGATTTCTTCCTCAGTAAGACAGGAGTAATAAAACCTTTCTCAGGACTGTTGTGAAGGTTGAGTTAATTCACATCTGGCATACGAAAAGTGCCAGATATATAAAATAACTTATTAATAACTTATTTTTAAGTTATTATTTAAAGAAGGACAAGGAAAAAATTGACTTTCAAAAGTATTTCAGGGGACGGGGGTTGTGGCTCGGTGGTGGAGCACTTGCCTAGCACATGTGAGGCACTGGGTTCAATCCTCAGCACCATATAAAATAAAGGCATTGCATTCACCTACAACTAAAAACAAATATATATATTTTTGTTTGTTTGTTTTAAAATTATTTCAGGAGCAAGTATAGTTTACAGGAGTATAAATGTTGGTGTTCACTCCAGGGCAATGACTCTCCCCACTCCCACAATGATCCTTTAAGTTACAAAACAGGCAGGTTTGATAACTCCTGTTCTAACAACTAGAAATCTGATGTGTCCACTGGCAAACAAAGGTTAGCAAGATCGCATGTTGTACCAGAAAAAGAGCAGAGATCTCCCAACACCCAGCACACTGCTCTTTAGAGGACCATCAATCTACAGGACTACAAACATCCAATTGTTAATGAAATTTTTTTTCCTAAATATCAAAAGAAACATTCTTTATAAATCCAAGCACAAGGGCTCTATTATGAAGAGAGAGAAAGCAAGCCACAAATTGGAGGAGGCTGGATACTCTATATTTCTCTGTTTATGTGGTGGCAGAAACACGAGATTCAGGCTCAAGACCAGACTCCAGCTCCCCCAACTGTGACCTTCAGCAACTCAACCAACCTGAGTCCCTTTTCCTCAGTCAAACATTTCATTTCTGTTGCATCCAGTGTACATGGTATAGTCAAACAAAATTATATCTTCAACAATTGTAGGAACCTAAACAAGGTACTGATCTGGTTCCTTCCTTACTTTGTGTTTGCTCATAGTAAACTCATGTATGATATGAATAGGGAGAAAAGAGATTTGTAGAGAATTTATACTACAATCATAGACCTGTTCCAAATTTGCTATACAGTGGAATCACTTGAGGACTTGAGGAACTTTGTAAACTAATGACTAGTTCACCCCTACCAATTAAAGCAGAATGTCTGCAGTGGCAATCAAGCAAGGTCTTCTCTAAAAATTCCCCTGTAATTCCAAAGTGCACTGATCTTTAGAAACCACTGGACTATGCCATTCAGCATTCAATAATAATGTCTTAGCCTTTCCTACTCCCCATACTAATTCAAGTTACAACTCCTTCATGAGTATTTAGTCCAGCACCACAGTCGTTAGCCCCATGTTGCCATTTAAATTTGAATTAATATGATACTAAAATTTAGTTCTTAGCTGGACATTTCAAGGCTTCAAAGACTACATGGGAGTAGCAGCCACTTTACTGAACTGTGTTTATGTAGAAAGTTTTCATCACAGCAAGTTCGTCTGGACAGAGCTGCTCTAGCCAACACCTCTCTTCATCATCCTATTCAAATACACAGGAACTCTATGTACCACCTTGAATTCTTTAAATATTAAAGGTATGGCAAGTCTAGCCTCAACATCCAAATCTGCATTGTTCATGTAGTAGCAACCAGCCACATGGAGCTAAAGGCACTTGAAATATAAGGTGATTGAGGAAATGGATTTTTAATATTATTAATTTTAACTGATCTTAAATTAAAATTTAAAAACAGATGCTTAATTCAATAACTGAAAAAAGTTTATGTATGTTTGGAACAAATTTGGTATTTGACTCTACTTTTTCAATTTCACATTTTATAATCTAAAAAGATTAATGAAAATGCAGCAACATATTGAGATAGGATTCAGGAGTAAATCACATACCACATATTTTATCAAAAATAATATGCTAAAAAGACTGTAAAATATCTCAGTAGTAATTTTTTATAATAATTACAGGTGGAAAGGAAAATGCTTTTGGCATATTGGGTTAAATAAAATATATTATGGAAAATAATTTCAAAACTTTATCTTTTACTGTATGTGCCAGGAAATTAAAAATTATGTGGTTCACATAATATTTCTATCATGCAGCTCTGTTCTAAATGATCAATTCTTTGAAGGCAACGATCAAATTATTCTTCTCTTACCCTATAAAAGAGGGCAGCTGCAGGAAAGAAAGATATCAAACAAATGTTGGCCAAAATACCTTGATTGCACCCAAATTTTGTTTCACTATAGTGAATTTTAACTATAAACTTTGCAACAAATTACAGATTTTCCATATATAAGGTATGCAATAAGAACTTGAATGGTGACTGCCCTCAGTGTGTCACTGCACCACATAATGGCTGCTAAACATATTAAACCTTGGGAACCAAATAAGTACATTAATTATCATTACTTCAGTTAGCTCTGCAGGCATACAGCATGCTGTTCTTTGCCCCTATTGGTCCTATTTAGATCAGATATCGTAGACACTTACCACAAGCTAAGATGGCATGACCAGCAGGTATACAAATCAGCCCAATGAAAAGAACTGAATTTTCACAGCTTACTTGATTTATGGAATTTTAATATTTAACAGTCATATAGAGAACTGGATTAAATTGAATCCAAGACTGTGATTAAAGAGCCTAGCACAATTCATCTTATAATAACTCTTCTTATTCAACAAAAGATAATATGAAAAAATATGTCTATGTTTGATGACTATAAAATCAAAAGGAAATTTTGTTGATTTCCAATTCAAGTGTATCAACACTGTCATAGCTCAGAGAAACATCTGTTGTTTTTAATACCTCTCTCTGGTCCAGGTTAAATTCCCTTATTTAAAACAGGTAGGACTTTATTATAATAGGAATTCAAGAATAGAACAGAATAATTCTAATAGAATTAGAGATTTAATAAAGATCTCTCAATAAAAAGAAATGCATCCCCTCTACCATAAAGTTTCAACTTTAATGGAAAAGTAGTAATAAAATTTAAAGAAACAATGTGTACTTCATAAGTCTATTAAAAAAGTGTTATCTTGCAATATTAGATTCAAAAAAACCAGGGCAAGGAAAAGGGGAGGTGCTAGGGAATCAAATTGACCAAGTTATGTTGTTCTAGTGCACGCATGCATGAATATGTAACAATGAATTCCACTATGTATAATTATAAGGCACCAATTAAAAAATCTGTATATAAAAAAATCCCCAAATATGTGAGAAGAAAAAAATCAATTATGTAAAATAAATCCAATCATTTGTAATTGAATTCTCCAGAGGATCTAGAAAATAATGTAAAATAACAAAGACTCCATTGCAATCTTAACAAAAGCAGAAATCAAAATCATGGCATATTCATGAAAGACCTCATTCCAAAAATGCTTGATTCAGTGGGAATTCAGATTTGTGGGTATGCTTTGCATTCCAGTCATCAAGAAGTAGTTATCAAGATGAGCATAGAAAGCAGAGTTTCCTCTGCATGTTCCCAAGAACCAGTCAACCTCTTTCAAATTTCTGTTTTTGATACTTTAAGCTCCTGAAACACAGAAAAGATGAACAAAAAAGTAAAATAAAATCAATTTACAGGTGTGGTGATTTTGCCATCCAAGCTGGTTATTTCCAAATCTCAAGTAAATTGTTTGTTGTCTTACCCGGTCTGCCTTGAACAAACTGGAACTTTGTTCATCTCTGAGCTTTTACAATTCAACAGTTGGCTCAGGGAAAAAAAAGAAAAAGAAAAAGAAAAAACAAACACCACCACACACAGTTTAATGCCATTCATTAGCTCAACTGCCTACTTCCCACATGATGCCCCTTTCTCTAGATGTAGACTCTCCTTCAGAAAACCTGTATTAATTTACTTTGTTGGTGGGATTTTAAATTAGTACAACTACTACAAAAACCAGTATGGAGGTTCCTCAAAAGACCAGGCTTAGAAACACAATATGAACACTCTCTGATATTTATCCTGAAGAATTAAAGTCATCATACTACAATGATATATGCATACCCATGTTCACAGCAGCACAGTTCACAATAGCCAAACTATGGAACCAACCTAGGAATCATTAATGGATGGATGAAGAAAGAAAATATGGTATATATACACAACATAAATAAAAATGAAATTATGTCATTTTCAGGGAAATGGATGGAACTTGAAAACATTGTGTTAAGTGAAATAAATCAAATTCAGGTCAAGGGTTGTACATTTTCTTTAATATGTAGAAGCTAGAGAGGAAAAGGGAAAAGAAAAGTGTGCAGTGGTAATCTTGTGAAAATCAGTAGAGGAAAGGGTCCAGGAGGTGGGAGGAGGGGAGGAAGGGAGGAAGTGTTAGGGAGTGATATTGGCTAAATTACATTGTTATATTAGGTACATGTACAAATATGGAGCAAGAAATTCCATTGTTACATACAACTATAATGTACTGATTTTAAAAAGTGGGGAAAGAATAAGGAGCACCAGAACTTTTGGAGGTGAACCAAGTCAAAAAATTTGATTAAAGTCAGAGTTTTCCAATGAAACCTACATCTTTGGGGTGTTTAGACAGAATGCCTGACTCTAAGATGTCTTGCATCTCCAAACCTTCTTGGGTTTACTTAATGTCGTCTTTGCATTCAAATGCACTCATCAATACATGTTGCACTGGAACTTTGCAGGCATCATCCAGTGAAGAAAATCATGACATGAAATACAAGCTTTAGAGGCCCATCTCAATACTAGCATCCTCCACACAAGCATTCCTCTCTCCTGGACACTTGGGGAACTTTCCTGGGATTGCACAGTGCTTTACCCTTATTCTCTGTTGATTTCTTCATTTTGTTAACACCATCCTTTCCCTAAAAGGCCTTCTGATTTTATATTACTTCCTTATTTATTTGCTTTGTCTCCTTGAGGCTGTTCCCATCCTCTTTTAAGTAACTGTTTTGCAGCCCCACCCTTTTTAAGTGCACTTTTCCTTCTGCTTCATTTTTCCTTTTCTGTCTGCCTTCTGGTGCTGGCTTTTCCCTCACCCTCCCTTCCTGACCTCCCTTCTCAGCCTTCTGTACAAAAGGAGAGCTGCTTCCCTGTTTCTCTTGTTGAGAGAAAACCTCAGAGACAGGCTTTGAACACCACTGGGTCCTCCCTGTGGAACAGGTCCTTCCTCAGTCCAGGGACTCCACACAGAGGCCTGGGGACTCTCTCAAACATATGTCTACTTCAAAGGAAGGGATCTGGATAGGGTTTTGCCTGCCTGCCCCTGGAGTTGCATGCCATGCAGACTCCTACTCTCAGGATATGTCTCTCCTCCAAGGAGGCTGGGAGTACCAGAGTCCAGGTGAGGAGTAGTTCCTTGTGTCCAGCCCCTTCTCTGGGCCTTTCTCTAATTCATTGGCATAAGAGCTACGGAGGCCCCATCCTCTGGCATGTGGATGAAAGCTCCAGTCAGTCAATGGCCCTTGAAGATAAGGAGCTTGAGCTTAATGAAGAGCTCCTGGGGCCCCCTAATGCCACATTCTTTCACAGCAAGCCAGCAATGGAGCATACATTTAACAGGGCTTCAGGGACAGCACAAAGCTTTAACCTGACAGGCTCAAAAAACTCAAGGCAAAGATGAGCTTTTCCTGTGCCTTTTGTGCCCTATGTTACCTGTGATCAGGCAGAATTTTAACCGCTCTTTCAAGGTGAAACAATTGCACCTACCCAGAGAGAGAGAGAGAGAGAGAGAGAGAGAGAGAGAGAGAGAGAGATTGATTTTCAACTGGATGTGTGAGGATTTTCACTTGTGTCTCCAAAAATTAGCAGAGGAGACAAAAACATTAAGAAAAAACAAAAGGTTAAACAAAAATTTGACAGAGGAGACAAAAAGGTTAAGAAAATAATACAAATTAAAATCTTCTTCATGACCTCAGTGCACATCCCAACTGAAACACACTCACACCTCTATTAACTTTTTCATTTTCTCTGCCATATAGGAGGTTTCTAAAATGATTTTTCCTGAGCTTTCTAAAGTGTCTTTCATTTCCTTATCCTCATTTTTCGTATTTTGAAACCATGTTCTCCTACATGAGAGCACACTTTGGGTGTGCATGGTTTCCAATGAGGTCCCCAAATCTCTTCCTTTTGTTACACCAAATCTCCCTTTCCACTTTCTGCTCATAATGGCTACCTAGGCAAACAGCATGCAGGGCACAGATAGATGTACAAACTAAACCAACTGACAGCCCAAACAGTTTAACTCATTGCCAACTCCATTTCTAACTCTCCCAGCTAACCTTCCAAAAAAGCTGCTAACCAAGAAGCAAAACCAGGAGTTAAATTTAAGCTCCTTTTGTTTTCTCTTCTAACAAAGAGACTAATAAGCAGTGAACCAGCCAGAAGGCTGGACAGCAGGGAAGAAAAAGAACAAAACAAGCACCATGGCAATCCACAGGCTGGATCATCTGTCCCCTCCTCTAACACTAAGTAAGGGCTGAGGATTCAACACTCCTCCTCCCCACCATGTTAATGATGTCCAGTAATTCACATTTTGAGCTTGATATAGAATGTGCCTTCAAACACATGTATGAAGGATATTTCCTGGCCTGTGGTTCCTAATTAAGGAGACTACTAATCATCACAGAGCCAGCCAGTCCCAGAATCCACTCCTGACCTTTCTTTCAGCCACATTCACACCAAAGGCTAAACTATGGTTTACACTTGGACTGAGAAGCGGAAGAACCAAATCCTGCTGCTTCCACTGCAAGAGATTAACCACTAATTGCAGCTCACCTGGCACAACTCCCCTCCCCATCTGGCCCTGGACAAAGGGATGCAAAGGAAGCTCTGGGCCCACATAGCCTCCCTCAGTACAGTTGCTCATGGTCTTATCCCACATACTTAAGTTAGAAGGAGAAGCGGGGCATGGAGTAAGAAGGAAAGAGAGATAATATGAATACATTCCAAAAGGCCCTTGTAGGAACCATCTGGGCAATCACATTTATCTCATTACAAAAGTGTTTGGGGTGTGGGGGCAAATTCCTACTCCCACATTTATTTGTGCTTGCAAAGAAGTTATTTCTCCCTCAAACCACTGTGGAGTAAGTAGTTTTTGCCCACAAAAGTAAGGTGTCCCTAAGTAACATTCCAGTGGTGCCGGCTGGGGGCAAAACGTGTGTGTGCGAAGACACAGGCAAGCTTCTGTTCTCAAATGCTACCAAAGGTACAGGACAGTGTGAGGCAGGGAGCTGCCTTCTGCACAACTTCTCATAAGTTACATAAGTCATACTCCTAAAAATCCAATTGAAATGATTTAAAGAACTTTCTTCTGAAACTATCCCACAAGTCCCTCTAGTCTTTCAAGAACAGGGAAAGGAAAGAGTCTAATACCTTGAGTGACCAAAGCAACAACAAATGTATTCACTTAAGAGTGAAAAGAATGAAGGAGAACCACACAGTTAGGCCAGAGTAGCTGTGGACATTGTCCTGCCATCCAAAACTACGCAGGCATACAAATGAACTGCTCCAAAGACCTAAGATCAAAGCCGGAGAACCCACTGGCCAGTGTCCTTTGGGGCTTTGGGGAAAGTGGCCTATTTTCTCTCTTTAGTCTGGGATCCATTCTCCAATTCTTCTCCCTTTACCCACTCCCAATTTGCCCCATTATTGAGTTGGTAATAATGTGAGGGCACATTCCACCCAAAACTGAAAGTTCAGGCCATGAAGAGAAGTGTCCGATGGTTTTAGGCTTCCTCGTTTCAAGCCCTTAAAAGTTACCTAATTCCGTTCATGCATAACATGTCCCAAAAGTTTAGTGTTTAAGTACATGGACTCTGAAGCAGGTAGCTGACCTCAGAATCCTGCCTCTACCATCTCCTAAGTACAGAGCCTTAGGTAAGGCTTCTGGTCCCCTACCTCAGTGTCCTGGACCATAAAATGCTTCTAATAAAAGTAGCTACATTAATCAGGTACAGATCAAATAAATATTCATAAAAATGCTGGTCACAATAAGTACTACATAAGCATGGCCCACAAATTGGAGATCTGTGAGAGATTCAAGCATAGACGCACACCCAGTATATATGGGAACAATACAAAAAAATTCCTCAAAACAGAAGATCAAAAGTTCAAAGCTAGCCATTCCAGCAGAAAATAGAGGAAGATAGCATTTTGGCAGTTACACGATCTTACCATTTTCGATCTTTTTTTTTAAAGTCCTGGAATATAATCTTACTCCAAACTTACAAGGCAGCATGAAAGTAGAGCAGGTTCAAAGCAGGCAGTGTGAGGATGGGGAAGGGGATGCAACCTGGAGACCAAGTGGCCAGACACATTCCAAAACCACCTCTGAAAACCACCACATGGGTAGCAGACACCAAGAGCAGGAACACCATGTCATGATTCTGTCCTGCTTTTACAGATGATGATGGTAAATCAGGGGGAAGGCTGGAGTAGAAGGCAGATGCTGCAGCCAAACTGGAGATGAGATTTTTTTGTGAAAATTTAGGCAGGAGAATGATGTGGGAAGTTAGGTACTGAGAGATGCAGGATTGAGTAAGAAGGGAGGAAAGGGAGCTGGAGATGACCTCTGCTGGCCTCCAACTATAGGAACTCTGGTATGTGCATGATGTGGGGTATTGTGGACAATGAACACTGACTAACCACTTTTAACAGAAAATTCGTAGGGGAATGTTTTTATGACAAATTAATCTAATTCAAACCAAAAAAACTTATGGCTTTTAATCCCTAAAACCATAGTTTTTAGCTATCATAAATATGAAAATTTTTGAAATCTTCAGTATATGAAAAGCTTGTAGTACTTAAGATAGTTATCTCAATACTGACTCAAATACTACAGAAGAAAAAACAAAATTAAGCTGACAGTCCTTACCACAATATATTACTCAGAAAGAAGGTTGCATCGATTATAAAATCCTTTATTTCAGCTTTCCTCGTGCTTTGCCTCTTTTTAATGTAAAGCAAAGAAAAAAATATGGCTTACCTGTAAGTTCTGATTAATACAAATTAGATTTTATGTATTAGTTTTGAAATGTATAAGATTTTCCACAATACATTTGGTATATTTGTCTAATTATTCTACCTATACAAATATTTAGTTTTTATTCTTTAAGAAGTCAGTGATTAAAACTCCTTGTCACGCATTTTTCAAAAAATGAGATTATTTCTACATGTAGCTCATTCTTCTAAGAATTCTTCTAAGAATGAGCTATAGCCAGAGGCCTTAAAAGTAGAGGAAAGTGGCAGTGAGTACATTGGAATACAATATGACTGCTATTCTTGAAGTCTGTTTGAATGAGGAAATATTTATACCAGAGTGGAATAAACAAAGGTGGTGATAATTCATTTGGCCACTCCAGGAAAATACAGGAAGTTTATGTGGTCTGTCAAATATGTGACCACGTTAATGCTTTAGCAAATACGTTTAACACTGAATCAGAGAAACAATTTCTACAAGCAAATTTCATTTTTTTAAAGACTTTGGAATTTTTAAATGACTGTCTTTATTTTAAAAAGCCACAACTCTTAGATAGATTTATGTGTACTAGGTAGCTGAGCAGTGAAAACAAGACTTTAAGTGGGTGCATTTAGTCCACTCAACTCCAAAGTTCCTCTCAAATGATTTGGACCTGAAGGGAAGGATTTACCCCCTCTTTAGAAGCTAAAAGCAGGTAATTTTAAACCTCTCAAAGAGGCATTTACTGTGAAAATCTTGACTGGTCCTTTCCTGCAGGGATGGGAACCCCACAGTCCTCCCATAAAAACAGAGATTTTGGAGGAAGATCTCAAGGGGGCTGAGGGGAATTGAGAAACCTTATACTATTAATTAATTTTGCAGGAATACATAGTGGAAAAGTTTTTTTAAAAACCTGTGTCCTAAGACCTATGGGGGGGGGGGGAAATCCAGAGTCTATTCCCTGCAGATATAATTGCAGATAAGCAAAAATATCACATATCTTTCATGTAATTCAAAAATCCTACCTTTTAGGAAGGAGAAATCAAAGGGAAAAAAAATGAGTAGGGGGATGGGAAGGGAGGAGGAGGAAAGAAGTTTGTCTATAAAATGGACATCATCTAGTCCTTTCTAGCAACTCAGAGACACAAAAGTCCTTATACAAAGATAAACACTTAAGTCCCCTCTGGTGCCCCTGGTGGGTTCAGTGTTCTTGGTCTTGACTATGGGCTACCAGGCTACCCAATGACATCAGAGGCCTCAGCATGTCTTTGCCAGGCATAGGTTTTTCCTTTTTTTCTTCACAAAGCTCAAGTACATGGCTTAAAAGCATTAAACAATTCTGTACTGCAGAGCTTCTTCAAGGGACAAGATCATGAGAAATAGGAAATCCAGATACATGCATTTAATCAGCTATCTGCAGGAAAGCTTACAAATCTTATCAAAGAGAATTCTCCAAGGATTTTTTTCAGATTTTTTTTTTCTTACTTCAATGTGGTCACTGACCTACTTTTAAATTCATTACTTTAAAAAGGTGAGTTTGAAGAGAATTGCAGAGCCTAGTGCCTAGGTGCTCAACAGATGCTTTGATGAATACATCCAGGTTCAGACAGCGTTCAAGTTTTAAAAGATATCCTTTTAGACTTTATGGTTACTAACAATCTGAAAAAGAGAATATCCCCAAGAATTTTACTCCACATTTAGCTCTTTCCATGGTCAAAGAAGAGTGCCATGAGCAAGTTCCTTAGTCTTGACACTTTGAATTGAGGAGATAATTTAAGCCCTGACAATCACCTTCTCAGGTCACTAGAAGATTCTTTTAGGTTACTTTTGTATGAACATTACTACAACTCCATTCAAGAGTCAGAGGTACCATGTCCTTTACACATCCTCTCTTCATACACTCTTAGAATCAGTTCCAGAAAAGGAAACTATAAAATAATAAATTATCCAAAAATTTGAAATCAAACAATAAATATTTAAAGTAACTGCTGGAACAAATATCACATACAGAAAAGTCCCTCTGTTATTGTGTTTGTTTTTTCAAGCCCCAAATGCTAGGGGCAAAAACCCACACTGCCAAAATATTTCTTTAAGCCACTCCTTCACAGAGGCAGCCAGGTACGTTCCAATGAGTTCAATGACTCTATGGGGGTGGGGAGTCTGGAAACACATCTACAACCAAGAGCACAACCTGCAGGTGTGGCTAATGTCTGATACTGATGAAGATGGCCCCTTTGAAACATTTGTTCTCTATGGAATTACAGGGGAATAAAAACCAAAGAGACTGCAGATCTTGTCACATTTCACAAATTTTTTCAACTAGATACCAGCAATGTTTTTTTGTTTTGTTTTGTCTTGTTTGTTCTGTTTTTTGTTTTCAGCAGTGTTAAGTATTGCAAAAGGTATCCCCCAGTAATACATGGGTATACTCTCTATATAAATGGCTAAATGATACAAATGAAAGAACAAGTGAATACTAAATTATGTTGTCCAGAAGATAGTCAAGGAAAAGTAAAATCACTAGGGAGAATGGAAGGAAAAAATAAAATATATAAGGGCAGAATGCCCAGGGAAGGAATCTATTTACTGAATTCCTCTAGGCAGAGGGTGATAAGGACTAAATCAGAGTGAAGGTGATGGGAAACAGAAATGAGATAAAATAAATGGAAAGGACATTTCAAAGATAGTAACAGAATGGCCATATTAAAAGGAAAAAGTGGGGCTGGAGAGGTACCTCAGTGGTAGAGCACTTGCCTAGTATACAGGAGGCTATGGGTTCAATCCCTAGTATAGGAGGAAAAAGAAAGAGAGAAAGAAAGAAAGAGAGAAAGAAAGAAAGAAAGAAAGAAAGAAAGAGAGAGAGAGAGAGGGACTGGGTTACACACTATGTTGCCATGAAACTTACTGCTACTTAATAAGATCACTTTATTACCACCTGTAGTTATCAAGTGAGTTTAAAATATTCAACTTCTATCATATAAATAAAAAGATTTATTTCCTAAATCAAATTTTGAATTTTTTTCATATAGCTTATAGAAGGTTGTGAAAGTCTTTTTTTTAACTGTCCTCTTCTCCTTCAGGGTAAACATTACCACTTATACAAGAAAAATTTAAATTCAGCTATCAAGGAGAGTTTAGCTGCCTATTAACTCTAATGATATGACTTGCCACCACCTTCCCTCCTTATTGCCTCCTTTTACTGGACTTCTTAAAATTTTTCCTTTCTTCAAATCAAGGATAACTTTGATAGCTCAAGATGAGAACCAGCTGTGTACATATGTATGTATGAAGAGATATCTACAACTACATGCAGAAAAGCAAGTAAGGGCATATTTCCCTCTACTTAAATACTACACAGGTTATAAGAATTAACCAGCGTATCTACAGATTCTTCCTCAAGGACTGTCTGCAACCCATTACATTTAAACAATTGCTATCCTCTTCCATTTCCTTTAAATCTTTGTTTAAATTAAAACCTTTATCTGTTGAATTCCCCAGAGCAAAACCAACAAAAGTACTTTCCATTTTCAGCTTCAGTTCTTCACCTGGTAGCCCACAAAGATGCTGTATTCAGTTTCTCTAAGCAAATCACATAGAGAAAATAGTATTCTGTACTTCCATATACCTTTAACCATCATCCACATTTTGCAATCTTGTTTCATCTGCCATCCCCTATTCAGTATTTAAAGACAATCTCAGATAACATGTCATTTCACCTGTACACATTTCAATACACTTCTGAGAAAGAATTTATAAGCAATCACCCATAAGTCAATGCTTTCTATAAGCACATTAACTGAATGGTCTTCCTGAGCATTAAAATGATTTCATTTGCTTAAAATTAAAGACTGCTAGTTTAAACATGATTTTTGTAGATGGTCCATCTGAGCCCAGGCTGTCCAACCTGGATGCAGAAATCAATATAATGCCAAGTATGAAATTACATACACTACACAAATGGTCTTATAGGGTTAGAGAACAAACTAAGAAAGTTGGAATGAAAACCGAAGTCTGTTCAAGGTTGGAATTTCCCCAGAAGGCCATTGTTTCAGCTACTATGCCTGCTCAGAAAGTGCTATGAGTCAGCTTTAAAAAGGAGCTGTGATAATTTGGAATAAAGGCCCTGTGTGAGCTGGGGAGGAAAAAAAAAAGATGACTACCAGATTGCTTGTCAACCAGCTCACCAGGTGCCAGAAGGCTGGCTGATGACATTTCTATCTGCGCTGATTAGCACATTAATTCAACACTAGAACTAGGTCTGCAGAGGTGGTTATCAAAGTATAGTCTCCTCTAGACCAGTAACATCACCCATGAACATATTAGAAAAGCATATTGTCAAGCCCTAACACAGACCTACTGAACCAGTAACCTTGAAGGTAGAGTCCAACAATCTGTGCTTAAACAAGCTCTCCAGGAGCTTCTGGTGCACTCTGATATATAGAACCACTGGTTTAGAACTAACCACATGTGATTATAGAACTTAAAGTAATTAAAATTACAAAAAAAGTTGAGATTCTTTTTCTTGCTGGCAGTAGCCACATTTCAATGCTCACTAGGTCAACAGCTAGTAGCTACCATATTGATCAGCACAGATTACAGAACATGTCTATCATTGCAGAAAGCTCCACTGGGCAGAGCATTTAATTTTACAGAATACAAAGTTTCTCTAATTCTGAAAAGTGGGTTCCTGGCTTTGGCTGGATCTCAAGAGCCTGAAGGCCCACTGTGTGTCCACTAAATGACTATTTCCATAGGGAGACACATGAGATAATTGGAGAAGAGGATGGAAAGGGAGGTTGAGGACTACTACCCACCATGGACAAATAGGTCAGTGCTGGTTTCATGGAAAACAGGAGGTTGCAGGCAGTTTCTGCAGGTACTGTTTTCCCCCAGGGACTTTGTGAGACACAGTTTGGATCAAGAAATGATCTCATTCTTCAAACAAAGAGATGAAGTTGATGCAGACAGGAGTCAAGGTATCAGACAGAATAAGTTGGCTCTTTGAATCCTCTGCATCTTGGGAGTCAATGAGACTCCTGGAGAGATGCTCTCCATCCTCAAAGAGGGCCCCAATAGCAGTGGGGAGATGTTTCCCTCAAGTGGCTTTGCCAGAGGGTAAGCCATTTGTGATGCCCTCTGATCAAGAGAGCCATGAAGGAACTGAGGCCCTGCTTACTACCTACCACTGGGCACAGTATGCTAGCAGCATTTTAATATTAATCTCTTTAAGTCTTCCTACTCTATTTAAACATCTTCTTCCATCATAGTAAGGAAAAATCTCTCCTTGTCCCATACTGCCCACCACTCTTGCTCTACCTACTGCCCTCTCCCTATCCATAATCAGCTAATCTTCTATAATACACTGTGTAAACAGTTCTGTCCTTATCCTTTGAAATCCACTACTGTCTGGCTTCTGCTTCTTCCAAGCCATTGAAATCCCTCCATCATGGTGAACTCTCAGTGTCTAGCACAAATTCCTGGTCCAAATAAGGCTGAGTCAGCACTGAGTGAATGAACAATGGGACTTCCACAACAAAGAATCAACTGAACCCTCCTCAGCACTGATATATACTCCTTTGACCGCCATGATGGCACAGCACAATCCTGCCATTTTTTTCCACAGGTCAACTCTCAACCCTATGCTGATTATTTTCAAAGCAGCACCAACAATCTCTTATCTGAGTTTAAGGCCAGAATTATGGTTTGAACCTTGAATGTCCCTCAAAAGGCCGATATGCCAAAGACTTGGTTGCCCACCTGTAGTGCTATTGAGAGGTGATGGAACTTTTAGGCAGTGGGGCCTAGTGGAAGGAAGCTCAGTTACTGGGGTTGTACCTTTGGAAGAGGTATTGAGAATCTATATCCTAGGAAGTATCTTTGCTCAACCACACACACCCTGCCATGATGGTTTGCCTAGTCACAGAACCAAAGCCAATAGAGCCAACCAGTCAGGGAACAAAGTTTCTAAAACCAGGAGCCAAAATAAACTGTTTCTCCTTTTAAGTTGATTTTCTGAAGTATTCTGTCATAGCGATGGACATATAAGACATCCAGTGTACCAACAACTGCCTTAGACGTCTCACAAGCACACAATCTCATCACCATCCTACTCCTTGGCCCCTGGCAAAAAAAAAAAAAAAAAAATATATAAATATAAAAATTATATACATATACACACATATATACATATGTGTGTATATATATGTGTATATATGTGTGTATATGTGTGTGTGTGTGTGTGTGTGTGTGTGTGTATATATATATATATATATATATATATAAAATCATTGTGTGTTCCCTATTTCAGTGAATGGCACCACCATCTAACTGGTAGCCCATGTGAGAAACCTGAACTTCACCTCTCCATTTCTCATGTCTAATCAATCACCATCTATAATTCTTTTTTTTTTTTTTGGCGGGGGGGGGGGGCGGGGGGGGGTTGGGGGGGGGCAGAGAATTGAACTCAGGGCCACTGAGCCACATCCCCAGCCCTATTTTGTATTTATTCAGAGACAAGGTCTCACTGAGTTGCGTATTGCCTTGCTTTTGCTGAGGCTGGCTTTGAACTCGCAATTTTCCTGCCTCAGCTTCCAAAGCTGCTAGAATTACAGGCATATGCCACCACACCTGGCCTACGATTAATACTTGATAGACCCACATCTTTCCATGCCCACATCATTATTTCTCATGTCAAACAGAGCTGCTTCGTCCTTTGTACTGCCCACACACCCATCCATCTCATTCTCACTGCAGTCTGAGAGACCCCTCTAAATGACCCAGCTCTCCAAACATGATCCTCAGAGCAGCAACAGCAATACAAGGGACCTTGTTAGAAGTGCAGTTTCTCAGGCTCCACCAGAGATCCACTAAATCACAAACCCTGGAGTAAGCTTATCAATTTGTTTTAACAAGCCCTGTGGATGATTGTAAAGCATAAGGTTTGAGAAACCGATGTGTTAAAATATCTGCTCACATCACTGCTAACTGAAAATCTTCACTATTGTGTCATTTTTCTAAATGAAGGCTCAAATGCTTAGATATCATTCATTTACTATAAAAACTACTCTAAACTACCCTAAAATGAGAACTCAAAAATAAGTGGTGAATGGGGCTTAAAGAAAAGGACAGATAGCTGGGCACGGTGGCCCACACCTGTAATCCCAGCGTTTGGGAGGCTGAGGCAGGAGGATCACGAGTTCAAAGTCAGCCTCAACAACTTAGAGAGGCCCTAAGCAACTCAGTGAGACCCTGTCTCTAAATACAAAATAGGGCTGGGGATGTGGCTCAGTGGTCAAGTGCCCCTGGGTTCAATCCCCAGTACCAATAAAAAAAAGATAATGGATCAGCATACAGTGGGGGTATGGAGAAGGTATTGGTATGAGGAGAACTGTGATTCACTGAGGGAACTGACAAAATTCAGAATGACCAGCAGATGAGAATGAGAAGGTAATCTCTCTAAAAAGGACATTGGCAAATGACACTTTCTTTCCTTCCTTTCTCAGGTGTCAAAATTTTATCAGTTTCTCATCCCATCATCCTGTCTCCCTCTGCCAACCAAAAAAAAAAAAAAAAAGTAGTCCTAAACACAGAATAACACACCAAATTCCATAAATACCATTTCCTTGGGCATGATGGGAGGGAAATTAAGTGGTAAGAACTTACTTTCTCAACATCTGATCCTATACATTATACACACTTCAAATTGGCCCCTAAGATTTCCACTAATTAATTACTCATTCCTATGTCAGTTCTCCTCTTTACTGCTCCAAGTGCCTCACCTTTTACTAAAATTGGTTCAAATCACACCTCCCACAAAATACATCACTATAATGTAGCAAACTCTTATCCTATAGATAGATGCTCCATATGTTAATGTGTTGCATGTTTGTGTAAATATCACTCCCCATCATAAAAATCAAGAAGACATATAAAGACTTTTGTCTCTGTTCAATAGTTTAACTTCCTCAAGGACAAAACTGCTTCTCAGTTGCCTCGTTTTCAAAATAAGTGCACTGAATAAATTGACAAAGTCAACTGCTACTCTAAAATGTGGTGCTCTGCATATGTTTATGTACTATGTGAATGCTGTTAAGACTCCAGAATTCACACTTCCAAAAGGTCATGAAGAGACTCTTGTCTTCCCTACATCTCCCTCTTTGGAAATGGCAACATGAAGGCAGTTTTTCTTTGATTCCTACTATTTTGTTCACATTTCCACCACATCATGCAGGCTGACAAGATTTAGTTATATTTCAGGCTTAAATAAATAAGAATTTAATGATTTTAGTAGTAGCATTCTTTTCACTTCTATAGAAGTGTCCCCTCATTTTGGTGTGGAAGGCTAAATGAAAACTCTAGAAGAAAAAGAATGTCAACTTGCCTGTTTTCTGCATGTGGATTCCTGAATAAAGATTCTCAGTACATACAAGAATGTATTCTCCACATGACTATCTGAAACAACTTATTTTTTTCTGTTTTTTAACCACAGTGAGTCACTAATGTGAACCACAGATACATATCAAGGAGGGCTTCTGACACTAACTGAAACTAACTCAGACCATGGGAGTTGAATCCAGTGAAAACAGCTCCAACTTCATATTTCAAGAAAACACTACTTTCACTCACTCTAAGGCAAAGCTAAGAATGCTGACCCAAACACAGGCAAGCATTCATTTCCGTGGGCTTATTAGCAATGTGTTTATTAAGAAGCAGAAGGACATGCTAGCATTTATGACCATACTGACAATCATTAAGATTTTGCATTTTATCAAGCTTTTCTTTTTTCCATGTCTTCCCACCAGCAAGAGACTTCACCACTGAGTTTGCAATAAAGCCCTAACTCCAACACTTGGTAAGAGCAGGTAGATCCAAGGGTCTTTTAAATTACTTCTCATTTTATGGTTTGTCATTAGACGGTTATGGTAGAGAGGCCAGTTGGCAGTATATACAAGTTCATTGCTTGCTCTTTACTAGTGGTTAAGACACTGACTTTTCTGTTCAATTCTACAACAGCAATTTTTAAAAATTAATAGTAAATCCACTCCAAGCACCTGCTATCTGCCTGTAACATACAGAGACTTTAGGAAAAGAGTTATGTGCTACCTGAGAATATCGTCATCGCACAGTGGAACAAACCAATTCAAACAAAACCACAGAAGAAAAGTGGCCCAAGCTATCTTTGTTCGACAGCTAGGGTGGGTATGATAGCCTCCTTAGGAGTCAGTGTTCTGGCACCTTCAACCCCAAAGATGTTGAAGAAAAGAACAAATTGCATGCCAGGTACTGTGACAGACCAGTTAGACCGCTACTCATTCAGTGCTCAGAACCACCTGCAAAATAGGGAAAACTGCTCCCAATTTACAAGAGAAGGTTGAGAGAGTTGGAGACTAAAAGATCACCTTCAGCTTTCAAAATGTCTTTTACAGTTTAAAAAAAAAAAAGTTTAAAGCCCTTTTCTTATTTAATTACCTATGCTCATTATGTAAACGTAAAAAAAATGAGGCCTGACTTGATTAAAAATACCCAAGACTGAGCCGGGCGCGGTGGCGCACGCCTGTAATCCAAGCGACTTGGGAGGCTGAGGCAGGAGGATCGTGAGTTCAAAGCCAGCCTCAGCAACTTAGCGAGGCCCTTAGCAACTCAGTGAGACCCTGTCTCTAAATAAAATACAAAATAGGGCTGGGGATGTGGCTCAGTGGCCGAGTGTCCCTGAGTTCAATCCCTGGTTCAAAAAAACAAAACAAAACAAAATACCCAAGACTGGTCTTCTATTGGGAAAAATAAATTGAACCTAATAAATACAGCATTTAGCTTATTATTTATTTTTCAGGATGTAAGTTTGTTAGATTTCCAAACAGTAAATTAGTAGGGTTTTTCAAATTGACGCATAAACATTGCACATATTTACGGAGCGCCACGTAGTATTCTCATGTAAGTGTACAGTGTGTAATGTTCAAATCAGGGTAAACATTGCTCCACAAACATGTATCATTTCTTTATAATGAAAACATTTAAAATCCTTTCTTCTAGTGCTTCTAAAATACAAACTAGCAGTTTTTAAATAAACATGCAACACTGTTAAGAGTTTCTCCCTCTGATTATATTTCATCTTTGTCAATTCCCTCATATTACATACTATCTTTTTTCCTATACCAAGGAACTTTTCCCCTAAAAGCCAAAGCTTCAGAAAAGATAGGTTCATTAAATCTATACTTAAATTAGCTCTGATAACTTCACTTAAAGACATACACACACACACACACACATATTGAATTGAATTCTTTCAATTTAATAAGCCAGCCAAATCTGAATTATTTTATTTTACTCTTTTAGTAACTGAAGAGATTTTAAAACTGGCTATGCTTTCAGCCCCAAATAAATCATCTTTGTTGATTTTCTAATCTCAAACACTAGAATCGTAAGTGTGGGCAACTAATAATGATTATGACATTTTTATAAAGTAAATAAAATTTCAGTTTGTGAAAGAGTATCAATAGCAGGTTCTTCTTCTAGCCACTTTAGCCTTACAGAATGCAAAATGACATTAACCCCCTAATGCCATGATTGAAAAAACTTAGCCCTTTGGGTCTATCCCAAGTTCTCAAGTAAGTATGCCTTCTCTTACTGACAAAATAGGGGCCATACACAGTTGGTTCCCAACACAAAACAGCAGACAATTTTTCCTGACCTGCACAGTATTTCAAAACTCTTGAGCTTATGTTAAAAAAAAAATTTAAGTCATCATTTATAGTTTCCCTTTAAAAAAACAGAATTAGCCGGGCGTGGTGGTGCACGCCTGTAATCCCAGGGACTCGGGAGGCTGAGGCAGGAGGATCGTGAGTTTAAAGCCAGCCTCAGCAACTGAGCGAGGCCCTAAGCAACTCAATGAGACCCTGTCTCTAAATCAAATACAAAATAGGGCTGGGGATGTGGCTCAGTGGTTAAGTGCCCCTGGGTTCAATCCCCGGTTCCAAAAAAAAAAGAATTGAAGATCCAACAACACAGTCCCATATGTACTTTGTCCCCCTTCTTCCAGGGACCTGATCTGTCCATTTGTCACTCTAATTTAGAACCTGCATCAATAACATGAGTTTATCTGCATGGCCTTTGGGAGTATCTGAGTTTATGATCCTTTTCTAGATACACAGGGAAACTGACAAATTGCTTTCAATTCTGGAATAACTGTCCCTAGAAGGTACGGTGTGAGGAAACAATGCATGACACCATTCCCTATTTACTTTCTATGAAGCCCAGTGTTGAAGAGATCTTATTTTTCTCTAATGCCTAGGCAGGTCTCATTTGAACACATTCCCCACCTTCAATCCAAATTTTCCTTTCTGAGCACACCAAATGCTAGCATTTGGTCATTCTGCCTTCTCATTTGGGCATTAAGACAGGCATTAAAAACACATTTCACTAAAAACACCTTACAAAGTTTCCATGTCTCTTATTTAACACGGCCAAATATACATAAACAACTCATTTCAATAATACATTTCATAAACATTTTACTTTCCCTCCCCCACATGTGAATGTTTTTTAAGCTAGATGAAAGAAAGAAGGAACTGAGCAAGTGGCTTCAATTGGCCTCTCTCAGTAGATAAATCCAAGAAACAGCCAAAAGGCAATAATATTCAAGGACTAACTGTATAATTCTTTTAAGATGTTTGAAAAATGTCCAGTAGCAGACTACTGGGTCACTTTTGTCTCTGTGGTTGAATCTGGAATTCTTTTAAAGGAAACATGGTATACTAGCTGTGAGTGTCACTGGAGTTACACATATAGTCAGTTTCAGGCAAACTGGTAAACTGTTTAAAAAAAAAGAAAAATGTGTGAAGGTAGAAGGCATAATCAAGGCCTGTTCTTTTTTAAAATAACAGCATTAAATCAGTCCAATATTCTGGTACAGGTCAGGAATAGTTTCTCAAGTCAATACTATTATTGCTGGACTACAGCATCTTTTTTATTACAAAAAGAGTATATAATTATTCCACCACTGCTTTGCAGCCTCTAAGTTTCTCTTCTCAATATACTCTCACATTCCATTCTCATTGATCTTAACAATATCCTATGCAAACATGCATGGCAGGTGGTGCCACAGTCCAAGAGATTCATAACTTCTCCATGTTAGGTAGATAGTGTCAAATCTAATGCCTCGTCCCATGATATCTAAATATCACTGACTGTAGACTGCATGTTTGTATCCTCTACCCTCAAATTCCTATATTAAGCCTAAATTTCTAATGCAATCGTATATTTTAAGGTGGGATTTTGGGGAAATGTTTAAATTTTTTTTTAAATAATTAAGTTTTGAGGGTGGAGTTCTCATAAATGGTACTTATGATCGTACAGGGGACAAAGAGACCAGAACTCTCTCCCTCTACTAGGTGAGGAGACAAGGAGAAGACAGCTGTCTACAAACTAGGATGGGTGCCTCACTAGAGACTGAATCTGCTGATCCCTTGATCTTGATCTCAGCTTCCAAAACTGAGAGACAAAAGTTAGTTATTTCAGTAACTCGGTCTATGGTATTTTTGTTATGGCAGTCAAACTAACTAAGATACTGTCCAATCTAGATTCTTAGACTATATAAATGTGGGCAAAGAGAGCTGTTCACCAAAAGGCCTATTCTCCCCCTTCAAACTGTGTATTTGTCACTGAGAAGTGGTTTACCACTAAGGGTTGTATTCCTGGGGCCTTTGTATTTAGGTGGAATACTGGAACTATTTCTCACTGCCAGAAACACCAGGGGATATGATGTACATCAATTCCAGTCAAACATGGAAAAGAAGTGTCCTGTCTTTACCCTCTGTTTTCCATATGTTAATTACCATCAGGGGATTCCACAGTCCCTTCAAGATACAAAGAGAGAAATACGGCAACCTGCTCACTACCAAGAATACCTACCTAAGCTGGAATGTAAGATTGACAACAGGCCACTGAAATGTTGAGATTTTTTTATAATGGATACCATTTAATTCCTAACTTTAGTTCTAAACACATCAAGCATTAGAATTGAAATTTATATAAATATATCAAGCACGGGATTGAAATTCTGAATGAGGCATCTTCAGTGACAAATAAGAGGGAAAAAACGAAACAAGTGTTCTGGAGGTAGGGATAACATTTTTTGCACACATTTATAGCTTTTAACTGTATACATGGGAGAGTAAATATGATTTGATACAATCTTGGGCCTCTGAACAGCAGATCAGTCCAGTACAAGAATGCACTGTGGTGGCAGCAGCCTCTTCAAGTCTCTGCACCCTGGCATATTTCTAGAAAAGCATAGTCAGGGTCCCTCCTGCTCCCATCAATCAATCAATCAATCAATCTCTCTCCCCCGACCTCTTTTAGTTTGCAAAGCTACTTTTCTCTCACACTTCCTGATCATGCAACTAGCTATCTCTCTCCTTAAAATTAAAAAGTAGAATCTCTATATTCAGAGGGATACTCCAGAAAAGCCGTTCACCTCTTTTTACCACTTTTGCTAATACATAATGCATCATAATTTGGTAAGGATATTTTAGCCACTTATATTTGGTCTCCTTGAGGTTCTGCCTAAATATCAGTGTGCATCCCACTAAGTGTATGGAAAACCATCTCTTCAGTAATTGTATTTAGGTATTTGCCATATATGATAATAAATCCTAAGTACAAGTGAAGAAACAAAGAAATGTCAAGGTAGAACCAGTAAGGAATATCTAAGTATAATTACTTTAGATGCATACAGAACTTAAATTCCAAAAGATTTTTACATAGCCCATCTCATTTACCCTTAAACAAGTATGTGAGAAAAGAAAGGTGAGGGTATACATGCATGTACAGGAATTATATAATTCCAGTGCCTCCAGGGAGACATTAAATATCTGATTGTGCCTCTACTTGAGATTTGGATAACTGCTCCAAAAACTTCTTGGCCATAAAATATGGAACTAGATGGTAAGCTACAGTTTGTTGGACATTACTGAGCATGTATTTTGTGGGCACTGAATATGAAAAACAAACATGCAGGAGCAATCTCTGAGGGGCTGTCCCAGGGATTAGTATCACATTATTGCTAATCCTGCAGCTGAACTGGCCAAAGAATTCCCACCCAAGTCCAGGCCCCGGAACTCTGAATAAGCAGCTTATGCTTTCCCAAAATGTCATGAATGATGAAAGGAGCTAAGCCTACCTGCCTAATCATGACCAGAAACAAAAAATCAGGCCCCTAAAAGCCAATTTCCAGACTACTGAGGCAAGTAGGAGGTAGTCTAGTTAATAAACCCACTGTTGTGTTCTGTAGGGATGCTTCATTCTGGGGCAAGACCAGATGCTGCACCACCCTGCCTTCACCACAGTGCTACCTAATCGTTCCCAAAAACTAAAAGGCCAGCTGGAATCCAGATTGTGATGAAGCTAAGGAAGCACTAGAGTTTCCGTGAACTGGATAAAATGCATGAGATCAAATGTCTAATTCCTGTAATATACCTAGGTTGGTTCAGAAGGATTAAAATCTCAAATTCAGTTTTAGCTAAAACCAGAAACACGAACCTCACCATGCAGATTTCAATGGGCCACCAGATCTTGTACATTCCTAATACCCCATCCACCCACACACACTGACATCTGTAAATTTGAGAGGGGCCTGATCGCATGTGGAAATTCACTGTGCATACTTTCCTGCTACAGGACACAGACCACACCAAGTTTATATCTCTGACTCCCTTCTCCACGGTTCTGGGTCAGTGTATTTTGTAAATGGCTAATTACTAGTCAACTTCCAACAGTTCGAAGAATCCTTCTGAAAAACTCAATGGAATGATTATAGTTAAATTTCCTACTACTCAGCTTTGCCATTGCCAGCCAACTTTCTCTTCATAAATGTCCTTCTGTTTCTACTCAAAATGGGCTTTCTCCCTACATGACATTAATAGTACCAGTTTCCTCTACCATGCTAGTAATAATTCATTGTTTGGCCTTGCATTTGAGATTTTCAAAGCTCGGGGAAAGCAGGGCGGGACACAAATTTTCTTCAGGCTACATCAGACTAATTTTCTCCCACTGCTGTCTGCGTTGCTTATTCTTTAGAAGGGTGGGGCCAATTATGGGGGTGAGAGCTACAAGGAAACACTAATGGAAGAAAAGGAGATGCTGACTCTGCCACATCCACCACCCTCTAATCACAGCTCACTGAAGTAAACAGTCACAGCCAACCTAATGTGGTGACAAGCTGTCTTCAAGCACCTCCAGGCCATTATTCTCCTTATCACCCATGTACTTTCCCCAGTTTTCTTGTGTCATCTCTCAACTAAGCATGGAGCCCAGGAACAATGAACTTCATGGTTGGAACAACCCCCCTATCCTCAGAACAATAAATTAAGAGTCAACTTACTACACAAAAGACAAAACTTCCCATTCTCAAGCTGAGCCTGGTGGTAGTAGGAGAAGTTAGATTTATTTTCTATGCTCCAGAATAATGACTTGATTTCTTTCTTTGGCCTTTCAGAGTTTTGGTCTATGAACCTTTAGCCTGTATGACTTCTCCCATAAAATGATTTGCGACAAACAGGGACACTCCACATCTTTAACACAACACATTCTCTGCATTGTCATATTGTAACTCAAAAGCACATAGATAATGAATTACATAGTACATGATAAAGGTACAAATAAAATCATTCTGATTCATATTCTGATTCTCACATTACTTCTCTTTCATTAATTTTGAGCATCCTGTCCTTGAATACAGAGATTTAAGAATGAGCTCTTATGGCAGAAAATTAGTGACATTTATTGAGCACCTATTAATGAGGTTCAGGATCAAGAGATGACATAATTTTTAAATAATACATAATTAATAAGTTATACATACTACCCTAATCTTGGACCTCATTTAATGTTAACAATCCCATTCAGATCAGCTCTGCTAGTATACAGCAAAGATGACTCAAGTCCAGGTCTGCCTGACTCCAGGGTCCAGGCCCATACTATGCAACCTGTAAACTTCTTTCAAAGTCAGACCTCTGCAGAGATATCCTGTGGATTCTCCTATATTACCTTAGACTTCAAAACTCAGGAAATATCATGGAGTGTATCTAGAGTTGTGTAACTCATCTTTAAAATTTGTTATGATACCGAGAAAGGCTAGTTAATTAACAGTCCTGTATGCTATTTAAACTTCAGAAGTAACATTCAAAGACATATTTATTTATAACAAATGACAAAAGGTCTACTTGCAATGGCCTGGAAGTTTATTCTCAGAAAAGATTTGCCTTTCTCCAGGTTAAAGGTCATGCAAGGTACAAATTTAGAGCTTTAGACAGCCATCTGCTGATGCATCTGGAAACAAAGGGAGGAGACAGGAAAGGAATGAGAGGCAGCCAAATCCCTCAGATGCCGTGTGTGTGTGTGTGTGTGTGTGTGTGTGTGTGTGTGTGTGTGTATTTCCTGGTGCATCTGTAGAACAATACTGTAAATTAGGATGGGTGTGTCAGACCTTAAGACAACTGCTTCTACTCCACTTTGAATTATTGCAAAATCAAAAGGATTGAATCATGATGTCAAGCTTTAACATGCTCAATCAACACAGGTAACACCAGCATGAGAGTAAACTGGAGATGAAGACTGAATCATCTGAGACTCTTCAAAAAATGCAACCAACTGTCCCTATTTATAAGAAGAAAACATTCAGCATCTGAGAATCCCACTTTCCTTTGACATAGATATGAGCCGAATACTGATAATGGCATAAACCATCTCATAAAATTTTGTGTGTATATACATACACATAAACAATTTTTTCTAAAAAACATTTAGAATACTTCTCAGATTTACTCTCTTAAACACAGCACATTAATTTCTCCTATTTAGCCAAGTTACTCCAAGTTTCACACTTTAGCAACCCAAATTAGGACACCTGAATCTAAAAATGGTATATCTGATGTTTATATTACTGGAATTCCAAATCATAATGGTTTCAAAAACATGTGGCTCATTTACAAGAGCAATTAGAATGGAGTATGTTTCATATCATCTGATCCATAAGGAATTTATCCATTAGCTAAAAAATTGAGTCTTTTGGATTAACTGTGCACATACTGTAAGTCAGTAGACAAACATTTTAAACCTTTGCTTATGGAGACATTGGCAGGTAATCCGAGATTAACTCAATTTCTCCGAAGTCTAATTTTCTAAGTTTTCACCCCAGTATCCCAAGCTTAATCATGGCCCTATGAGGGTAGGGATTGTTTTCTCCATTTTTCTAAAGGAAGGCATGGAGAAGTAACTTTCAAAGATGATGATTTACAGTAATGGTTCCTAAAGACAATCTCTTTTTTTATTAAGGTAATAAGGAACATGACTGATCTTAAAATAATCATTATTTTCTAGATCCTGGCTAAAAAGCAGGGGGGGGGGGGGTTGTCAGCTGAACATTTGGTCCCAGAAGTCACTTTGCCCTTTGCAAACAAGCAAACAAAACAGAGGCCATATGGGAATGGCAGTAAGGTCCACTTTCAAACATCTGTGGGGGAGGAGAGGTTTGTACTTCCAGAATTTACTGAAAGAAATCTTGATTCAAACCTTTAAATAAAGATAAGGGATTCATGCAAGTGATAGTAGGTATGTGGATATTACTTGTCATATGGTGAGCAATATGCCTCAGATTTGGGCTCAGAAAGCATCCAGAAGGCCGGTAAAAAGTGGTACTTCCCCTTCACCCCAGTTAAATGAATTAAGTAGAATATACTTAGCATAATGTTCATTTTGCCTGTAACAGAACATTAACAAAAACAAAACAGTGAGTGCATATACAAGTGTATCTTTGTGACAGGTGGCATTTGCCAAGGAGGAGACCAGAATCACATGGTACCCAGTTCTAAAACGGACTAATATGAGAACCTGCTTTTGAAACACAAGCACATTAACAATCTCTTAATTTCCGCATTGAAAACAGCACTTTACTTGTCAGTGAGAGGATAACTGGACACTGTCTGATAAAAACAGTATTCTAAAAATCCCAACATGACCAACTGCTCACAGCATACATCTGTTTACATCATATTCCTTTGCAGATTGTAAACACGATATATGCACAGAATTATCAAGCTGAAAGAAAAAGATATCAGTGATTCCTTATCACAAGACCTTCATTTTACGGAAGAAAAAAACTTCAACTTGCTTAGCGTAACAGTAAAGATCTTCAAAATCGGGTATTTGATCCTCATTATACTGTGTCAAATCAGACACAAATCTGAGCACACTTATTTCTCAAAACTCAGAATTTTTAGCTGGGTGCAGCGACATACGCCTGTGATCCAGGTGACTCAGGAGGCAGAGGCAGGAGGATTACAAGTTCAAGCCAGTCTTAGCAACTCAGTGAGGCCCTAAGCAACATAGCTAGACCCTGTCTCAAAATAAAAAATAAAAAGGGCTGGGCATGTGTCTCAGTAGTGAAGCACGCCTGGGTTCAATCCTTGGTGAAAACAAAACAAAACAAAAATCCTCAAAGATTTTAAATGAAAGAATTCCATCCACAAAATTGAAGACAGGTTAAAGATAGGTACCACAGAAAGCTTTGAAAGGAAATAACAAGATACACAGGTCATGGTTCTGTCGATAAGTACCAATCACATTAATATGGCAATATGAAGCACTTTGCTTCATGTAGAGAATAACTGGCAAATTGAAATACTAAGCTTTTAGACTCTGTATAAATTTCAATAAAACCTCTATCTCTGAAACAGTGCAGAAAAGAAAAATGAATCCCTAGAGGCAGAAAGTTATTACCAGCTCATGCTCCAATTCCCACAGCCCATAACCAGACTGTAGGAAAGGATCAGGAGTTAAACACAATGTAAGGCAAGGGCATTCGCCAGGCCAGGCAGCTCTGCATGGACAAATCTGGATGGACACTGCATGCTGTCTTCAGCTTTAGGTCAGTCTCTCGATGGGCCAGAAAAACAGCATCAGACCTCAGACCTAGATGTGTGTGACACTATGACAACCAGGGACACTTTCTACCTCACAACTTGACCTATTTCTATCCAAAGTCACTAGTGACTTAAGACCAATTGCCATGTCACAAAATTTTAAAACACAGATTAATTACAAGACAGGGTTTTCCATGACTCCTTATTATAAAGTGGCCGACCCTCAGTATTCGTGGGGGGTTGGTTCCAGGACCTCCCATGGAGTATTGGCATATAACATGCTCCCTTCTCCTCAGTCTTAAATCCTCTCTGGATTATAATATTTGACACAATGTCAATGCTATGTAAATAACTGTTACTCTGTATTATTTAAGAATAAGGAAAAACTCTGTACATGTTTACTTAGAGACAATTTTTTTTAACATTTTCTATTCATGGTTGGTTGAATCACCAAATATTCTAGACATTCCCCCCCTTCCAACACACTGTATAGGAGCTTCCTCAAAAAGAATAAAACAGTATCATTTCAGAAAAGTTTTCAAAGGATAGTCTCTAAAGAATTGGTACCTGAGCCGGGCGTGGTGGCGCACGCCTGTAATCCAAGCGACTTGGGAGGCTGAGTCAGGAGGACTGCGAGTTCAAAGCCAGCCTCAGCAACTTAGCGAGGCCCTAAGCAACTCAGTGAGACCCTGTCTCTAAATAAAATACAAAATAGGGCTGGGGATGTGACTCAGTGACCGAGTGTCCCTGAGTTCAATCCCTGGTTCCAAAAAAAAAAAAAAAGAGTTGGTACCTGGGCTGAAGTTATAGCACAGTGGTAGAACACTGGCCTAGCATGTGTGAGGCACTGGGTTCAAGTCTCAGCACTGCATAACAATAAATAAAATAAAGATCCATCAACAATTTTTTTTTTTTAATTGAGAGAGAGCCAGGTGTGGTGGCACACATCTGTAATCCCAGTGGCTTGGGAGGCTGAGGCAGGAGGATCCCGAGTTCAAAGCCAGTCTCAGCAAAAGCAAGGCAGTAAGCAACTCAGTGAGGCTCTGTCTTGAAATAAAATACAAGCAATAGGACTGGGGATGTAGTTGCTCAGTGGTCAAATGCCCCTGAGTTCAATTCCCAGTACCCACCCCACCTCCCACGCTAAAAAAAAAAAAAAAGAAAAAAAAGAGAAAAAAAGAAAAGAAAAAAAGAGTTGGTACCTACTATTTGTTTGATACTTCAAAAGGAAAAAAATTCTTGAATCACAGATAAGATTACATAGAAGACCCAAGAAGAAGAGCCAGAAATGGTGGCACATTCCTGTTATCCCAGAGGCTTGGGAGGCTGAGGCAGGAGGATTGCAAGTTCAAGGCCAGCCTCAGAAACTTAGCTTAGGCCCTAAGCAACGTGGCAAAACTCTGCTTCAAAATTAAAACGAGAGAGAGAGAGAGAGAGAGAGAGAGAGAGAGAGAGAGAGAAGGAAGGAG
>JAJEJO010005726.1:411081-475599 GCA_020662805.1 Glaucomys volans
GGAGGGGGAGGGGTGGGGGGGAACAACACCCAAGAAGATATTACAAATAAGAAATACTACATCAACCTAAGAAATAGGCATATTTCTGTGGCATTTTAAACTTCAAATTGAACCGCAATGGATCACAACTGCCCCTTTTGTTTCCATGATAAATTTATACATAAATAGTAAATTGTGATTTGTTTACTTGGTTTTGTTCCTTGCTGCCACTAAAGCATACACTTCTAGAAAAGAAGGAACCATGAATCTGATTCACCATTGTCTTCCAGCACACAGCATGGGAGCCCAGCACACAAAAGACACTTAAAACATCTTTGGAATAAATATTTTGCCAAACAATCAGAAAATATTTTTCTAATTTGATAAAATGCAAAGTTGGCAAGAATGAGGAGAAAGACATACTCTCAAGCCCATATAAATCATGGACATATAAATCAGAGCTATCTTTTAAGGGCAGAATTTGGTAATTTGGTAATTTGGTAATGTGGTAATACCCTCTGAAAGCAAAGCAAAGCTTCCATTTCATACTATTAAGTGAAAAAGGCAAGGTATAGCACAGGAGACTAAGTGTGATATGATTTTATTTTGTTTCAAATGCAACATATGTTCTGCATATAGGGCAACCACACCTGGCAGGAGGGTTAGAGAGGATAGACTGCACAACTCCAGGGGAAGTCATTCCTAAGGTAATCTAAACACCATCCACCTCACCAATGCCAAGAGTCCTGCTTGAATGCACATTCCATGATGGAAAGATTTCTAAGAAACCTCAGACAGGTTGCCTCAAACAGGAATACTGGGTACAGAATTGGCATGAAGAAGAAACAGTCTTATACTCCCTGCTTTTACCCTTTTGAAATATTTTTGCTTCACACATTATCTTGCAAGTTTGAAAGTTTCAGTTCCTCTTTAATTTTTGTACTGATGACAGAACCCAGGAGTGTTTCATGACTGAACTATATTCCCAGTCCTTTTCATTTTTTATTTTAAGACAGGGTCTTAAGTTACTTAAGCCTCACTAAATTGCTGAGGCTAGCCTTGAACTTGTGATCCTCCTGTCTTGGCCTCCCAAGTCACTGGGATTAAGGTGTACAATATCACACCAAGTTTTTTCATCTCCTTTTTAAGAGACACTATGTTGCTTAAAAACATAATTTTATGAAGTAAAACAACAAAATATTATTTTAAAACATAACTTTTCTCTGCTTTTCTTTCCTTCTGGCTTCCCTCTTCCCCATAATATCTTTTAGGAGTTAGTGGTTAGGGCACTGGTTTTCATTTTATGCTTATTTGGGGTCTACTATGAATCATTTCCTGCTTCCAACTATTCCAACACCAGAGTAGGAGAAACAAACCAGGTTGACAATGCTCCTCTAGCAGGACCAAGAAGAGGATGTTGTAATACAAAACTCCAGACTTGCTATTTCACGCCTCCTGACCCAGCCAGGCAGAGACTGGGAGGCAAAGCAGAAAAATGCCTTCTGTACGTTTTTGTGAGTGCTCAGTGTCTGATTTCTTCAGATCAATCAGCTGTGCCTAAAATGTACTATTCTCACAGTTTCCAGGTTTCTTAGAAAAGGTTATCCAATGTGAACTTTAAAGGTGCTGAACTTTAAAGTACATGTCTTTATGGTAATTCAAGGTAACAATAGGAACAAGTTGTACACAGCTCTTCTAAAACTGTCAAATATTTTACAAACAGAAAATATCTTGTTTTATTGCCTGTTTGTGTTTAAGAAAAAATATATCTCAATTGCAGCTGCCCAACAGAACTATCTGGAGAGCTTCTAAAAAACCCTACATGGGCCCCCAACTCGGACAAATTATATCATAACCACTGTGCCTTCACTGATGATCAAAAGAAGGCATTTCACATTAAGGTTGAGTGTGGGTTCATCCTGTGACTTGAAATGAGACGAATCTTCAAGAACTACACATACAATACCACACACAATGTGTGGTACTGCGACTCCTGCCTTGCAACCACTAATGGGAGATGGAGTAAAACGAGCAGGACAAGGTACCCAGGGCTAAGGCCACTGCCACCTGTGTCTTACATTTGCTACCAGAGCTTTCAAAGGTCTGTGAAACACTCAAGTACCTGCCAGACTGTCGTTCCTAAGGCGCTCAGCTACGCTGGAGGAGGTTTCAGCACAGTCAACTACAAAAGCAGAAGACGCTCAGTTCAAGGTCCACTGTCACCTAATGAACCCTGAACTTCCTTTCCTCACTCCCCTGCCCCGCTGCCTCCCATCTCCATTTACTCAGATGCCACAGCCCTAAAATATTTTTACCTGACAGCAATGAGGTAGATGCAAAAACACCTTTGTGGCTGTCTCAGGATATGCCCCTACCACAAACCTGCCGCCTGCTAGTGAGGGTGTGTTCAACCTGTGAGGTCAGAAAACACTCACAAAACATTGCTAAAAGGCCTTGCAAACCTCTCTGTGCGTTCTGGATACAATGAATAGTTTGCTTCTTGAAGCTTTTATACCAGAGAGCTGAGGGTAAGAGGAGTCACTGGGGAATTGTCGGGAAATATTGACTGGAAAACCACAGAGGCATCACACCTTGACTTACTTTAACTAAGGAGGGTTCATCTCTCTTCCCAGTGTTACAAACAGGATATCACTAGAGCTCCATCCAGACGAGATTGAGGGACAAACACAATAAAATGCCACATGTAAATGTGACTGTTTAACTGGTTCTCGTATATTGGAAATAGAGGTTTATTTTGTTTTGATTATAAAAATAGAGTATAAGTGGTACAACTATAAGAAGAACTATCAATCATTTATTTTTACTTTTTAACTTTTTGACCCCAGAAAATAGTGCAAACTCAATTTTGTTGTTTGGAAATTAGGTCAAAGAATTTAAGAATAAAATTATTAGAACATTAGTGTATAGTAAATAACACATTTCTGTAACTATTACCTACAGAGATTTGACCAGCCTTTTCATCACAGGCATTGAGAATCCCTCAGTGTGATTTAGCATTGATGAGCAGCACAGAATACAGGGCAACTGTAAGGCTCCCTGGCAATTACTTAACCTGAAGTCTCTCTCTCTCTCTCCAATCCCATGACTGAAGCTATACCCCATCTCTTACCTAGAAAGTAAGATCTCACAGGCCTGTGTCCTCAGCTTTACATAAGAATAAGGCCCCAAGATGGTTCTGCAGGAAGACAAAGCACCAGCAAATTAAGGTAGAAAACTGAACTGCATATTTCAGTTCAGGTTAAAAACTCCTTGCAGGTTAAAAAAACTTTAAAGGGTTCACGGACTTGACTGAACTTCTAGATGACAATGCCTACATATGTTTAAGTGAGCAGGCTGTTTCTGAGGCTTGCTCAAGTTCCTTCCAGCCCCAAAAATGTCTTCCAACTTACAACTAGAAAAGAAAAATGACACCCAGAAAGGTGAAAAGTGAATCAACATTACAGACTTGGCACCCTCACACCAATGCTGCCATTTGATCAATGTTTCTATGGATATCAGATGTGCTAAACCAAACACTGTAGGAGAAAGAAAAGAATGACCAGATTCCTGATTTCCATAATCCTGAGAAGGAAACTTATAAACATAAAAATCTGCACACAAGTCCATGCAGGAGTTAAGTTATAATACAAGGCAGTACAAGATTAAGTGACAGAATGGAATTTATAGACAAAGAAATATGAATGAGAAACAAGAAATAGAAAGGTCAGTGAATAGTCTGGGGTTGAAATTTAGCAGGAAATATTTATGAAACTGCCAAGTACCAGAAACTATAACCAGTGCTTTAGTACCACCTAATTTAAACTGCACAGTAATCCAGGAAGTGGCTCTTGCACAAGTAAGAACAGTACAGCTCCTTGCATTGAACATGGTCAATGGTGCTCACAGAGCTAAGAAGGAAGGAGCTGAACTTAACCCTAGATACTGGTTTTCTGCATTTCTAAAACTCATATATATGAAGGGTGAATGCCAAGAAAATCTCTTGAACTGAGTACCTGACCCATTCCATTTGCCAAAGAATGCCCCCTAATAAATGAGACCAAAACTCAAGGGTAAACTCAAAAAGTCAAATCTGGAGCCTCAGTCCTAAGTCTCCAGAGCTTCCATGGCCCAGGCTCACTATCCCACAAAAAGAAGCTCCTTTCATGACCCAATACTCTCTAATAGAGCCAAGCCCACAGCATGACAAAGCAGCTACACAGCCAAGCATCCCCATCTTTTCAGGTAAGGAAGCTCAGAGAGGTTGACAACACTGACTACAAAGCCATACTGCCACCGGGCCAACCCCAAAGAGCTGTAAGCCCTTGGAAGACCGACGCTACAGAAATAGGAGGAAGGACCTCTCCACAAAGTCATGTCATCAGGTTTCCTAGGCTCCACCAGTGAAATGCAGCTGAGCTGGACATACAGGTCAGAAGGCCAACAGAAAGAAGCCAACTGACATAGAAGCTGGACTGCAACTTCCTTGGAAAAAGCGTTGGACTTCTCAAGTGTCCTCAGCACCAGTCACCCACAAAGGTGTCCAAGTGCTGTTACTGTTGTATTCGTTACACTGACAAACACAAGTTTTTAAGGCACGCTTTCTCTTTTGAGTCTCAGTCAATAAAGAATCTGATGTCCAAACTTTACTTTTAAAGTCTATAGTCCCAAACTCACAAACCAGTACAAAGACAAAAAAACGGCAGTAGAGTTGCACGTTTAGCAATTTTCCAATTTTAATATATTCTGAAAGTTCTGACAGGTAACTGCATTCCACATACTCACTCTGATTCTCCTAGGCAGTTCTTTGTGATCTTAAGTTATGAAGCTTTGAAATGGATGGAAATCTTCTAGAAGCAAGATGGTCATAACCCATCAGAATAAAAAGATAGTACCCACCCCCCAAAAATAAAAAAATAAAATCAAACAAATGAATTAATGAATCCCAAGTACATTACAGATTAAATATAAAGAGCCAGAGTTTCCTTGCCCAAGAATGTACTAATTAATATTTATTAAATGTAAGTATGGGTACACATCTAGCTTAGGTTCTCCTCATGGTTCTACCCCACTCAATCGTTCATAGCCTTTTTATACCCTAAGGACAGAAGACTGTTAAACAAAACTGAAGAAGTAATTTTCCCTTAGAAGCCAAGGAGCAATCAATATCAAGATTGCCATCTTCCAAATTCCCATTTCCAAACAATTTATTGGGCAGCTGAATTCAATCACTGTACCACCCTCCTCAGCTTGCCTCCCCAGAATCCCAGCATACTGGCAGAACAGAAGACCATATCAACAAACAGAGAACTGTCCCAGGTTGCAACGTACACCAGGTTGATGGGCTGACCTGCAATCTTAACACACCATTTGCTAAAGAAGAGGAATAAGGGTGAGCTGAGGACAATGGGTCCACAGGTCTTCCAGGCCAGGTTTCTCAGACCTTTGCCAAGGATCTTTTGACCAGAATACAAATCCTCTGTCCCCAACAAATACCCCTTCAGGTAAGGGACCTCTACACAACATTCTAGCCCTATGGTATCCAGCATGGAAGCCAAAAGGCCCATCAAAGCATGTTTCACACCCTGTAACACCAAGGCAAAAGGAAGGGCAAATGGAAGGGTGAACAGAGAGGTAAATAATAAGGATGGATTTACCAAATCTTATTTACTTGCACATGAAGACCCCTAAGACAAGGGCTGTCAGAAAGCCAAGACTCTTTCCTGGAGGGTGCTGGCTTACTCTCTCTGATGCCTACCACCCACCTGGTTAACTAATACTTTCCCATTCTTTCTGGTCTCATCAGGTGGGTAAGGATGCTTCAGATAACATGTTTTGATTACTGACTCCAATGTTACTAGCTCAGTGACATTGGCTAAGTTATTTAACTTTCCTGTCTTTGTTTCCTCATCTGCAAAATATAAATAACAAGGGCACTTGCCTAGAGGGTGGGAGTGTAGGTCAATGGTAGGGTGCTTGCCTCCTATGCAGAAGGTCATGGGCTCAATTCTCAGTACTCCCCCAAAAGTACCTGTCTCAAAGGGTATTTGAGGAATCGATGAGTTAACCTTCATAAGGCATTTAGAACATGTGGTGAATGCTGTGTTGTTTGATTGGGATTAAGAGATAATTTTTTAAAGTCATTTGTTCCTCTAGGCAACTAAAAAACTAGATAACAAATCAGAGGAGGGTATCATAGAAGTTTAAAAACAAACAACTGTGGCAAAGTTTCTTTTAGGGGCAATGGGATGATCAAGAATGAGACTGGTGATGGTGACAACAACTCTATAAATCTAAAAATCATCAAGTTTACATGCTAAAATGGGTCAATTTTATGACATATGAAGTATACCTCAATAAAGCAATTTTCTTTAAAAAAAAAAAAAAGGGGGGGGGTGGATATCAGTAGAGAAAAATGACTAAGGGACCAAGGGGTGAGGTGGGGAGGGATGTGGAAAGTGCTGGGGAGTGACAGTGGCCAAATTATATTGTTACATTGTGTGTGTGTATGAATATTTAACAACGAATCCCATCAATATGTACAACTACAATGCACCAATTAAAAAATGTGGGGAGGGAGAATTAAACAAAGAAAACCATATGATACAAATCAACTGTTTAGTTATAATAATGGCAATTAAAATTCTAAGCTTGGTGGGTTCAGAATCCAGGATGTCACTTTCTATTCCTGGAACCTTTTAAGGCAACAGTATGACAGTGGTGTTCACCAGGCATTATGAACGTACATGATTCCCTTCACACTGGATATCCAGGACTCAAACAGCAAAACACAGGAACAAGACAAATCCTTAAAGCTTCTGGGAAGAATGCTTCATACAACCACAAAACCATTAAACACTTTGTAACTAAGAAAACACACCTCAACAGGAAAGCACTTTCCCTGATTTTCTTAAGCCTGACACCCTAAACATGAGAGATAACAAAGTAAGACCATCCCAAAGAGGTCAGGCCATGCAAGATTCACAAAGGTGGTTTTGAATCCAGTATGCATGGCTTAGCACAGTTTGTTTTGACTTATCCAAGCTAGTTTCCTCATCAATAAACCATCTGGCTTCTAAGTGCTAAGAATTGGAGATGATAACTATAAAGTGCCCATACTTGACACATGGTAGCACTCCAACCCAGCAGCACAGTAAGAATTACTTTATAATTGTATATAAGCATAATAAATGCACACTAAGATCATCATATAAAATAACAAGGCAACCAGACCTTTTCATTAATCTACATTTACACCATCCCTGTAACACCAATTCCTGGTAATACTTCTGTGACTCCACTTGATTCAGGGCAAAAGGAAATGAGTTCCATCATAGCCAAGAACACCATGTAAGAGGAAGGCACGCTGACGACAGAATTCAACCATCTCACATTTATGTACATTCCTCGGTGAATTCAGTTACCTTTCACAAGTATCAGGAGGGAGGCACATGGAAGAGTTTGGGAACTCTGAATGCACCGTCTACTCTTAACCATGTCTATCCATTTCACATAGTAAGCAGACACTCATAAATTCCCCTTTAATATACAATTACATTTCAGAATTGCAGCTTAGTTCCCCCAGACATGTTAGCACTGATTTGTTGTCCCCATGTGACTGAATATTAATAACTGTCCCAAAGCAAAATCATAATGCAGAGATAATTGCATCTATATCCCTAACACTGTCACAAATATAAGAGAATTAATTCCTGGTTGGTTCCAGTATCTCATGGTATCAGACTTTGGGATAAGGCAAATCACCGTCAGATCTATAATAAATCAACAACTTATTTTTCAAACCCTGAAGTCATTCATTCAACTGACTTCCTCAGGGCCAAAGACATTGATGGAAGTTTTGCAAGCTTTTACAAGAAAACCCTAAGTGATTCCAAAAGAAGAAATGAACAGATGGGAGTGGGGTTTGGAGGTGGCCATTATTCTTTTCATTTCAGTTTCTTTATATGACCTACTAATAAGAATGCTTACAGTATTGTGTTTCCAAAGTGTTCCCACACACAATGGATCTGACAGTTCCCTATAAAACTTACAGGAAGATTAAGCAACATTAGCAATGTTAAGCAAACTAGACATTTCAGGTAATAACACACAAATGTGATTCTGGAACCCATCTTCTTATTCCTAGCCCTGCGTTCAACATCATGTTGCTTCTACAACTGATGTTACACAACGGAACCTAATCAAGTTCTTTCCATCATTAGGTTTCTAAGCAACTTTACAGAGGTATTGTTGTCATTAATTCCACAGACATGGATAAATTCCCATTCAATTCATTCTTCCCTTTGTCCTAGTCTGCAAATCTCTGCATAACCAATCAGGATGACCTGGCAGCTCAGAGATGAGTCTGTCTGGGAATTTTTGGACTCAGATGTGGTTGATCAGCGCCATCCTGAAACAAGATGAGCTCACCATTGGTAGCAATGCCCCAGTACTGACTACCGTCCTTGTCAACCTCTGCCTTATTGAGACAAGCATCCATTCTCCCTTGTTAAGAGCTGGGGTTTTCAGATCATACTCAGAATTGGATGTTTCATTCTAAAAACTAGGCTAAAAACTAGTCAGTAGGAGGGCTGGGGATATAGCTCAGTTGGTTGAGTGTTTATCTAGCATGCACAAGGCCCTGGGTTCAACCCCCAGCACAACCAAAATAAATAAATAAATAACTAGTCAGTAAGAAAGGAGTGTGAATTCTTTCCTATTGACATTTTAAGTAATGTCTAGTATTAGAAATTATGTTTACAAACAAAGCTTCATAGTAAACATGTTTGAACTAAGTTCTATAAAGAAAATAATTTTCTTACAAGCAAAAGTAAATTCTGAAAGTTTGTTATTTGGGGCAACCAAATTAGTCTTTTCAAAAAATTTTCATTTTTGCTTCATATTTCTCTTTCAAATTCTCTGGTATTCAGTAACCAGATCCTGTAATCTGTTAACACAGTATTTTAAGATGCTTTTTCAAACTTTTTTGCTTAATCACTGCCTTAGCCTTTTGGTAAAACTAGCTTTTAGTACATGGACCTGCAGGGGAGAAGTTTTTAAATTATTCTGAAGCTTGCCTTTCTCCTTGGAAGTTTTTCCAAACTACTTAAAAAGTCTCAGCCTTGAGGAAAGGATGATAAATTGGATGATCTTACTGTCTGGTTCCTGGCATTAGCCTTGGTCTAATCCATTTTGTCTCACTAGAAACTTGCCTCTTACAACCACTCTCCTATATTTGCAGTACCCTGCAAGTTTGTTCACTGTAAAGTTCCTCCAGGGTCAGAGAAGCCGTGCAGTGTTCTCCTAGGGTATTCTCAGCGGTGCCATTTTACTCTGTTCTTTTCCTTTCCATTTACATTTCTTGGTTCGAATTCTGTTTCTTCAGAGAAATGGTAACTTCAAGACAGATCCCAGAAAGAAGCTTTTAAAAATAGTCATTTTGAAGGCAAAAAGAGAACATGAAAAATATTAACTGATCAGGGATGGAAAATGTCCCACACATTGTTTTGTTTTGTTTTGTTGGGAGGGGGGTTGTTTTATATTTTGTTGTTTTTTGGTACCAGGGACTGAACCCAGGGGAGCTTAACCACTGAGCCACACCCCCCAGCACTTTTTATATTTTATTTAGAGATAGGGTCTCACTGAATTGCCGAGGCTGGTTTGAACTCAAAATCCTCCTGCCACAGCTTCCTGAGCCACTGGGATTATAGGCATGTGCCACCACGCCCGACTGTTTAAACATTCTTTTAATTCTATGCTCAAATGCAAATCAAAACCACAGTGAAATGCCACTTCATACCCATTACAATGGTTATTATTAAAAAAAAGAAGAAGAAGAAAAATATGCCCTCATAAGAATATGGAAGGAACCCTCATGCATTGCTAGTGGGAATGTAAGATGGTACAGCTGCTACAGACAACCATACGATGTCTCCTCCAAAAGTTAAACATATGATTCAGCAATTCCACTTCTAGTTTGACTCAAAAGTATTAAAAACAGACATTCAAACAGATACTTGTGTGCCAGTGTTCATGTTGTTATGTACAATGGCCAAAAGTGAAAACCACCCCAGTGTCCATCAGCAGATGAACACATAAACCAACACAGTACAGCCCCACTGTGAAATACTGTTCAGCCTTGAAAAGGAATGCTGTTCTGACACAAGCTTCAACATGCATGAACCTTGAAAACAACGTGCTAAAGCAAAATAAACCAGATATGAAAGGACACACATTGTATGATTCCACCTGTGTGAGTTACCTAGAGTAAGCAAATTCATAGAGATGGAGAAATAAAATAGAGGTTACTAGGAGTTTGAGGAGAAGGAGAAATAAGGAACCAGTGTTCAATGGGTACAGAGTTTGGATAGAGTATAATGTTCGGAGAATGGATGGTGGTGATGGTGGCACAACCATGTGAAGGAACTTAATGCCATTGAATTGCACACCTAAAAATGGCTAAAATGGTTAAACTTGATATCACATTTTCCCACTGTTACAAAATGACCCAAAAAACGGCAAGAAAAAGAAGCCACAAAACTGGCAATGAAATGATGGCTGACTTCCCATGCTCCAATGCTTCTGGAGGAGCTGCCATAATTTTTTAAATAATCAATGCATTTACTCACACTCACTGGTGCTCAAAGACACAGACAGGGCAGGTCAAAACTACAGTTGAGGTTCAGTGGGATTCTCAGCACTGACAAAATGAGGCACATGGAAGGTGAGGCTGTATCAGAGCAGCAGCAAGCTAACGCAAATGGGTGCAGAACAAAGGAGGAAATGCACCATGTGTAGGCATGTTTTCTTACTTCTAGTATTCTTGAAAACTAGCCTCAGTCCTGCACTCCAAGGTCCTGATGATCCTAGATATGCATGCACAGGTCACAACGGGAAGAACTCTGTATACACACATCCAGCAAACAGTGCATGGATTACTGCTTAACCCCCTGACAGTAGTCTAACTGGCAGCAAAGATAACTCCCTGCTCAACAGCTGACAAAAGGCCAAGGGACTCTCTGTATACACCAACATTATTCAACAAACTCAAGAACTCTTCTAGTTAAGCAAGAGCCATGAATTCTGTATCTGGAGACTCCAAGCTCCAGTTCAATACAAACCTCTGAATGTCAGTCACTCCTCAATCACTGCCCTAAGGAGCACAAGAGGGGCAAGATTCATCCAGATTCACAAATAGACTCACATATTTTCTCTTCCACTTAAGGAACCTGGCAGTACTTTATATTTGCTCAGACAACTGTATATTCCCTAATGAGACTGAATGACACATGGTAGAAGGCAAAACAGAATACTAATTCACAAAAGACAACCACACAGGGCTACCTACACCTGAACCATTAAAACTGGACTACAAAGATCTGCAAATCTAAGTCTAACCTCATTGTTTCAAGTCTGACTTGGAAGCAAATTGCCCATGTGGGAGACGCTGGAGCTATTCTAGACTAGTGAAACTTTCACACTGCTGAGTAACAATGGGCTGCCCTAATTAATTAACTGAAATGCAACTAGTAGATTCTGGAGTTTGTTATGTTGTTTTCTTTTCAATTCTATTAGCCTACTTGACCCACATCTTCATGCCTTGGCTGTAACACTTGGGAAATTAAAACATCTCCCAATAGAGTATAATTAAAAGTTAAATATAGCAGCTAAAATCTAACCTCATAGTCTCCTCTACATCACAGAACCACCATAGTGTTGGCTTGGCTATAGGTTGGCATGGATGACTCTGGATTCAGGCACTTATATCTGCAATGTATTTACAAAAGGCTTCAGCTCAGCAATGGAAAGAAGTCCATGTCCAACAGATTCTATCATAATTTTGGTCTGTCATTTCAACTGTTAGACAAACTGGGATTTCACAGACTTAGCCAAATATCTAGCCAGCCCTCTCTAGTGAGGGGTAGGCTTTGTTGCAGTTTACTATAGAAGATAGAAAACAGATTCGGTCTTAAAAATTGAAGACTCAAACTCATCATTAGTAATTGAGTTAATTCTTAAAATGTGATAAACATGCCAAACCCCTTGCTGTATCCCAAGAGGTATCCTATCCTCCAGCATTCACCTTCAGCTCTCACGGGTATCCTGGTAAGATGAGTGCTAACTCTTCTTTTACTGTTATGGGGGAAACAATTTTAATAGTACCTCTAGAGACTAAGTAGGGTATCTATATAACTATTCCTCTACTCCCAGTCTCTCAAAATGCAGTTTGCACTGTAATCCTGAAAAGCCCTCCTTCATCCATGCATGGCAGATGCTCCAATAAATGGGAACTTTCCAATTCTCAGTCAGGCCAACACTGACCACTCATTGCCTGTATGCCAAACTTCACACTAGCTGGCAGCCCTAGGAAAGAGCATCTGAATTCAGTTCTTGCACTTGCCTGGATACAGACTGCTGCTACTGTTGTCCCTAGTGACCACATTCATTTTGGCAAAAGAAGCTGTGGTTGATATTTCTCTGGAGAGTCAATTCACATCAACTGGGTGCATTTGTTTAAGAAAAAAACTTCTTGCTATCTTGAGAAAACTCTTCTCTGAAAATTTACAATGCTTAAAGGTGGCATTATCTCCCCTGAATTCTACTACATAGCGTGGAACTTGAAACTGGCTCATTTGGAACAAACAATATCCCTGGAATAGATACCAAGTATAGCATGGATAAGAGGGGGGAAAAAAAAATTCTCTCAAACTCAGTATTAGTATTTTTCATCTCAAAAATAAATCTTAATAAGCCCTTCTTAAGGAATGCCTATATCCTAAGGGGCCCAAAGGGGAACATCAGGCAGGAGGGAACAGAATGCACAGTGACTCACATTTTTCACAACATGTTTAGAAACCAGTATGATTTTATCCCTACAAGCCTGTGAAGTAAGTTGTTCTCATCCACATTGCACAGTTAAGGCTGAAGAAGTGACAGAGTCAACCCATAGGTATAAAAAGCAGCAGAGCAGGATGAGGAATTTTAGGTCTTGACATATATAAGCTGCTTCAGGTTGGATCATGCCACCTCCAAGAAAAGAACTGGAGTGATCCAAAATGCTCCCCCATCACTGAGAAGTAGGTGGTAAGATAAATCTCTGGGTTATTTAAAAAACACACATACAACATAACAGACCTGACAGAACGCCACAGGGGACAAGGTTCACACCTCTGCTATGGAATTTCTCCCTACAGTTCAAAGTGGTCTAAATATGAGTGGCTCACAGAGCACCTCAACCCATGCTAAGATATTTTGTAGTGGTATTTTACATGCCTCAGGCACACAAAGCTCAGCAAGTCCAAAAGGAACTCAAGAATCCTTCCACACAAAATTTCCATGCATATCCCTACGTTGCCCTGAAAAACAATGGCAGTTACTAGACACTCAGGGGTTTTGCACTTGATAAGGTTTTTGTAACAGAATTAAAAGTAGCATTCAGTGAGTGACCAGGTACATGTAGTTACAGCTGACATTAAAGGTGCATGAGAGTGATATCTAAGTGAGGAAAACTAGAATTATCCTCATTCAACAGAATCAGCTAGAAGGGACTGGCAGAAGCTTCAGTTTTAAAGACTTGAGCTTACCTAAAACAGGCTAAAACTCTCCAGCTGTCGCCCAAAGGTGTGCTCCAGCATCTGGTTTAGGTGAGCCCAGTCATTCAAAACCTCCATTTAGGAGCTACTGTGCATCAGGTACCTTGTTGGAAGGGGGCAGGATAGATGTTGCTGTGAGAGATTGATTCAAGGGGAGACTAGAAAGCTTCCAGCCTTATTCTAGGTAGCTAACAAGTCTGCAGTGGAGAAGTCTGTTTCTGGCTAGGGCAGGTGACATTGGGCAGGTGTTTCCAAGGGCGGGTGGCACTGGGCAGCAGCTTCGATGAAAGGTGCAAGTAAGAGCTCCTGCGAGAGGGAATCACATAGGAAATGAGGATAAAATTATTCTACTGCCAGTGAGGGTCACTAAGAGTGGTGTGCTTTTCCAAATGAAAGCAGTATGCAAAAACAAAGGTAAGAGAAGTCTCAGATTAGACTATAGTAAGTCAAGCATGCATCCTATAACCTGTGGGATGACTAATAAAAGAGGGGTAAGGAATATGTAGTTAATACGTTCACAGATGGGAAGGGGGAATAATTTTGCCTTAATTTAATTAAAAAGATCAAAAGGATTCAAGAAGGAGAAAACATAAAATAGGCAGATTAAACACAAGACAAACTGCAAGACAGATGATATAATTATCCACATCAGTAATCATAAACTACTCTATTAAAAAAAAAAAAAGGCAAAGGGAGAAAGTAGGGTAGAAAAGAAGGAAGGACCCAAGTACAAGAAGCATGAAGAGGGTAAAAGCTGTCACTTGGGAGTATCTTGTGGCTGCAATGAGGAGCCTGCCAAGCTGATTCTAATTCTTCATCCATCAGAATCCATATCTTTCAAAACTCATTTGTTCGCCTCCATGCACTGTTAGGAAAGCAAATCACTTTATTGGGAAAGCCCTTAGAAAACTCAGCCGTCTTGCTGATTCTTTATTGAGAAAGCCCTTGTTTCTCCCTGCTAGAAATAATTCGTTTAGTGCATCCTTGCATATGCACATTAGACCTTGCATTGTATCTAGATGATCACACTGTTTTACTGGAAACTGCCTAACTACTTTTCTGGGGGACATTACTAATCATGGAAAGGAACCCACTTATCCTGCCTACATTCCTTGCCCTACCCTCTCCTCCTCCCCCATACCCCAGACTCCAAGTACCAGGCTCCATTAGTACAGTAATAAAACCACTACTGTTTGGTTAGCAGTAATGAGTTCTAAGAGTATCAATGGAGTGTTTCATGGAGAAGGGCTATTGTTAGGTGCAGCAAACTTTCCCTGCATCAATCAACTATAGTAGATTTTAGCTTTTTTAAGCATGTCAGAAATGCAAGGAAAAACAACACAATCCATGCTCAAAGACAATCCAATGTAGCTCAGACAAATAAAATGATCAGTGTAGAAATACACTCATTTCTAGAATTGGCTCAACTGCATCCTTGTCTTAAAATCCAGGTACAATTGTTGAAGGACAGTATTTCTGTTGCTCTCTGCTCACCCTGCAAAATATCAGTCACTTTGACTTGTCAGTCTACAAAGATAGTCTTTATTACATTGTATCTGTTAACTCTTCAAGATAAGAAAGAAAAAAAAAAGGGAGGGAGGATGGTATGGAGGTAAATGAAAAAAGGTAGAATCAAAAAATAGTTTTATCTTTGTTTTCTGACTACTGGGTTCAAGGATAGAAAATGAGGTGGGCAGATTAGCCTTCCTAGGCCTTAATTTCCTTACCAGGTTCTATGGGTTGAACCATGAAATCATTCATTTTCAACCATTTTTGACCCACAACAGTAGCAAGTTCATATGGTCCAACCTAATGGCAATAAAAACTCTTGATTAGTTGGTTCAGAAAGAGGATACAAAAAAGTTTCCATTTTAGTTCAGCTCTCTGATCATCTTTTGTAGTGATATTTTTCTTCACTTTAAAGAAAAATCAAAGTTGGGCACTGTGGCACATGCCTGTAATCCCAGAGGCTCAGGAGGCTGAGGCAGGAGGATTGCAAGTTCAAAGCCAGCCTCAGCAATTTAACAAAGCCCTAAGCAACTTATTGAGACCTTATTTCAAAATAAAAAGGGCTGGAGATGTAGTTCAGTGGTAAAGTGCCCCTGGGTTCAATCTCCAGTGCAAAAAAAAAAAAAGGAAGAGGAAATAAGATCCAAGGGAAGAAAAGACAGAATCGGTAAATACTCTCCTCTAAAGGGCACTCAAATAAGACTCACATGGAAACTGTAAAATTTTTATCCACCTTTTCCCTCTACCCTGGGGAGAAATTCTATCTTTTGATATTCTTTCTGTGCATTATTAAGCTTACAAAAATAATACACAAGGACAGCCTTCGTAAGGCTCCAAATGCCACCTGCCAAAAACTCAAAGACAATACAAAGGAGCAAGACTTAGCCTCATTTATATAGGCCAGAGAGGACTTTTTGTTTTGTTTTGTTTGAAGGTGGGGAGACATGAAGGGCTTCACACATGCTACGTAAGTTCTCTCCCACTGAGTTACACCCCTATCTCTAGAGAAGAAGGACTTTAATGAGTGACAACACAGTAAAGGAATAAGTTTACAGTAAGCATTCAACTTAATGAAATACCAGGAGTACAGAATCTAAGGAAGAGGGAGACTGGCCCAAAATGAGTATCTGACCTAGCATTTGACTTCTAAATGACACTAGGGATGTTTTTATGATCTCGATTGTAAGGTCACCATAATGGGGTCACCTCCCCACCCGATAAAAGCTACACCCTAGGGCTAACATATATCCCTGCTCACCTAGAATGGTCACTGGGGAATTTGCTACAATCTCAAATGAAAGCTGAAAAGTCCAAAGGGTACCAAGGTCACCTTAGACACCAAATAAAAGGGTTCCATGTGCTCGATTCCCCAGGAATCTGGCCACATGGAAGTTATTTGAGTAAAACACACTGTTTAGAGTAATAGGAATTTGATGAGATTTAATAGAATGAAATGAAAATGGAGCTGGAAACAGACAACACTAGACCTTATCTATAACAAATGACCAGAGCTTTTTCCCAGTACAGTTTTGCACCATCTTCACAGTTCTGAGAACTGTGTCACTCGACAATTTTGTCCTTGTGCAAACATCATAGAAGGTAATTACACAAACCTATATGTTCAAGCACTGAACGTAGCCTCTTGATGCAATTAAGAGACATGATAAACATCACATGGGTGAAGCTGTTTCCAGGGTCACATGGCATGTTATTTTATGGTACCTTGTTTGGTAGAAGTGGTGCACTTTAAGATAAATAGTATAGACAGTGAATACACAAACCAGTAACCATCATTCATTGCCACTATCAAGTATCATGTACTTTACATAGTTGAATGTGCTACACTTTCACCTGACTGGCAGTGCAGTAGGTTTGTTTACACTAGCATCACCACAAACACGTGAGCAATACACTGTGCCATGACAACGCTGTATCAGCTACAACATCACTAGATAGGAATTCTTCAGCTCTATGGTTATCTTGGGACCACTGTCATATATGCAGTCTATCAGGTGGCAGGTGATCCTACTTGAGCTGAGCTGCAATCCAACTTAGAATGAGGGGGAAAAAATAGCTGGCTGGCTCCTTGCTTAGCCCAAGATGGGTCAAACTCCTCTCAGGGAAGCAAAGCAGGTTTTAGGCTCAGCCTCATACACCCTTCCTCCAAAAGAGTACTATCAATGAAATGCATAGATAATTGAGCCAAAATGGCCTAGGGGAAGATTCCTAAGGGAATGTGTTTATTTCTTGTCTTAAGCAAACATCTACTTTTCTTTCAAAAGTATTTTCCCCCACTGATGGTACATAGAATACTCACCACTACCCTGACATACATCCCAAAAATACACAGTCAGGCCCAATGTTTGCTCAGGCTTTTATTAGGGCGTATAATTTCACTTTCCATTCTCAGAATTTCTCTTTCCTCAACTCTTATCACAAATCTCATCTGCTTCTAGTCAATTCCCTCAGGACAGCATATTTGGCTGACTATCCCTTAGGAAAGGAATTGAAAACTAACCAATGGCTTCTTATGTTTCTTCTAATAAGAAATACTTGCTAGGGGCAAGGAGTGAGCAAAGAGAATGTTTTTTCAGAGTATGGCTCTAAGTAATCCAGAGACCAGGTGGCTTGCTCTTTAACTAGAGCTAATTAATAGCTACCACTACATTTAGTGCTTTTGTAGTATGCAGGTAGGGGAAATAATTTTAGGCAAGAGGACCTAGGAGGGTACCCACAACTAACCCCCAGGCGGTCAGTGAGCTGTCCACCAAGGCCACATGGCTCATAACATTCAAATAAGCCTCCCCTGAGAACAGTGTATACTCAAGGAGAATGATTCACTTTTTCACCCAGAAAAATAGGAAGCTAACAAAGAGGGAATAAAACCATTTAAATGTTCACTATGAATCTGATGGGGTCCCAAAATCAATACCCCAAAATAAAAGCCTTAAAGGCAGCCTCAGAAGTGAAGACATCTCTGACCTTCTCCTGCCCTAGTTCTTACCCGTCCTTCTCCCCCAGGGCAAGTCATAAAAACTAGAATTCCCTTTCCCCAAGGCAGGTCCTAGAAACTAGAACCTCTTTTCCCCAAAGCCTACCATAAAACCTAAAAACATTACCCTAACATTCCCCCACCTTTCCGGGTAAGAGATGGCCATAAAAAATTAAGACCTGAGACTGAGGCTCAGTGGCAGAGCACTTGCCTTGCAAGTTCGGGGCACTGGGTTCGATCCTCAGCACCACATAAAAATAAATAAAGATATTGTGTCCATCTACAACTCAAAAAAATTAAGATCTTCATTCCAGAAAGGTCTTGCTCCATGCCTGAGAAGAAATGCTACAATTAAAAAGCTGAGAAGAATCTGAACAGACAGGACCTGCCGGGTTTTCCCTCTCTATCAGGTCACACCCTCTTGGTCCAATCCTGTTTCTGCATAGCTATCCATACTTTATTGAACCTAAGCATAAAAATGGATATTCATCCTAGGTTTTGGGTCCTCATTCTGAAGGCTTCCCTGTCATGTAAAACTATGATGAAATAAATTCATTGTACTTTTCTCTTGTTAACCTACCTTTTGTTATGGGGTGTCAACAATTACTATTTACAGTGGGCAGGAAAGGGATCATCCCTTTTCTATCCTAGAAAATCTGAAAAAGCACAGACGGATACTGAGGAATTGCTATCAACCAAGTTTAGATCCTTGGCTGATCCACAACGGAAGTCCTAGTACCAAATTCAAGATTTAGCTAGCATTCTTCCTAAGTCCATTAGAAATCTGATCAGCTACATATTGATTAGTCAGGTCTGGGAAACCTGGGACCTTAGCTTTCAAAATGCTACATCCATTCCTTATGTTCTCTGACCTCTCTTTGAGGTTCTAAACAGTTGACCTGGAGAAGATAGAAAAAATATAGTCCTTCCCGAAGAGGACTTGTCTATAAATGCCTGTCATTGTTCTGCTGCAAAGAGTGGTCAGCCATCTCTAGCTGCATGAGAGGACAATGTGATGGTGTAATGTGTGAATTTGAGCTTCATTGAAAGTGGGTACTGGCTTCTGCTAGACTTAATACCCATGTGTGTGGCAGAGTTTGGCACAAAGCACTATGCTCACAAACAGCGTTACGCATCAACAGAAAGCACTGGGGGTAACAGCTGCTTTCTGAAGGCTGAAAGATGAAATAAACATTGATTAAAGGATATTGGCTGTAGTCTGGGAAAAAGAGTCCATAAACATGACTCAGACGCAGCCTGTTGTTTATTCTTGCTACCTCTATTGCTTCTTTTCCAGAACTGTAACTTTCAAATCAACATTTTTCATCTAGGAGGTGAGGTATTGCATCATGGTTTCAAATCCCAACTCCAACTGTAAGTAATATGGCTCTGGGCAAGGTATTTAGTCCTCTAGGCTACCATCTAAAAATGAGGGTTAAATTGTGAGGGTTAAATGAAGAAACACAAGTACCAAGTATTTGACAAAGCTTCACTATCATCAGCTTCCTCAGCATTAAGCAGGTCCCAATTATTACACAATTGGACTACTACACTAAATCAATCCTCTATGACCCAGAATCATCACCAGGAGCCATGATGATAACAACTTTATGTAATGCTTTCAATTATATCCCACATGAAATGAGAAACTTACTCTGCAGACTGCGAAACACTCTGCCTTTCCCATGACTTCAATCATGTAACTTCCTCCAGTGAAGAAAACCGACCTCTTTAGACTTCGAAAAAAGGCTCCCATCCCTATAGGTTAGCTCAGGGGAGGGGCCATGATTTTACTGCCTTTTTATACATCTTCACCCAAGCAACAGTGCTATAAAAAATTAAAGAATAAGTGATGTTTTATCACTCTTATACTAAAGGCAGTATTGGGTGACTGCCATTTTTCTAATCTTAATCCTGAATTTTTTTTCCAAACCTCACACATGGCCGTCAGACATGGGCGGAGCTCAGCTCATCATCTGGAATTATATATCCTTGAATCACCTGAGTGTCTTGTTACACAGATGAGGTAAGGAGTGAGGAAGGAAGGGATGTGCCTATTAATGCTTCATTAAAGGTTCTTAACTCATGACTTTAAAAGCAGAAGAGGAAATTTATGAAGCCATTTCAAATCCCTTCTTCCCTCTTAATTAGCAAACTAATTGTTGTTGGTTTTTAGGCATCTACTCAGGATTGACTTCAGAAATCAATGTACAGGGAGCATTTCACCCAGATCTGACAGTCCAAACTATTTCACGAAAACACACACACACACACACACACACACACACACAAACAACCCTTACACAATTCCAAAATTCCATTTAATCTGATTGTTAGTCTACATCTTGAGGAAAAATAAAAATGATGCCAAGCCAGCAAGTTTACAAATACAAGGCTCACATAAAGATACTGTCATTTCAATTCTCACTCCCCAGAGGCTTGAAATCTATAAATGTTTTATAAACCAATGGGCAAAGCTTACTCACTCTTTCTAAGCAGTATAACACAACAAAGACTCAAAGGCAATGATGAAGAACACAAAGTAAAACACTCTTTAAAAGTGCTTTTTAAAAGGACTAGGAGTATAGCTCAGTGGGAGAGTACTTGCTTGAACCCCAGTACCTACACACACACAGATAAAAAATTAAGTTCTTTGAAAATAAAAATGAGCCAGGTGCTATAAATATATCACAACTGTTCAGTATCTGTCAATTACTCTGCAGGCAGAAGCTCATCCAAAGCTCTGGGTTAAAGTAATTTTCAAATATGTGACTTATTTTGAGTTGGGAGCTACATTTGTCTGTCTACCCAGATAAACTCTCTAACCCCTGTTCCCTTCACCCTCCAGTCCCTACATGGTACTCAGCAAGATGGCAAAGTGATTTGCCTAAGTTTCTTAAGCTAATTCTCATTCTGTACAGATCTCTCAGTGCCCTCAGCGCCTGAACGCCTCAGCAGAACTACAGTGACTGTAGGCATTTCCAGTTTCTTTCAACTCTTGAGTGCCTACCATGTGCCAGGTACTACACTGGTGACTGTTATGTGTGTTTGTGGTTTTCTTTTTTTTTTTTAGTCACCCCTAATTATATTTGCTTTGCTGAGAAAACTCATTCCTCCATGGAAGTTGAAGAAAAATAAAGAGGTTTGTTTCTAAGAAAGAGGAAACAAATGAACAAGCCTATTCCAGCTTACGAAACGTGTACTCTTGCTCTCTTACAGACACAGAGAAGAGATGGTTGATCCAGCAGCAGCAGGTGCCAGGTGACTGTGGCAGACGAACTTCAAATGCTAAAACGCTCGAGAACAAGAGAAGAAACATGGTTCCCCTCCTTTTAACGCCCTAACCATTTTCCAATCTTTTTCTCCTCTTTTCCCTATTATTAACACCAATTCTAACTTCACGAAGCAGGAATGATTGCTGAAGGACAAGCTTACTCTATACCTCTGCTCACGCAGAACTAAGCTCCTCTTCAACAAGAAAAATGACATCAATGTAGATAACACGAAACCCATGTTCTATAATACTGGGATTAAAGCTAAGGATTTATACACACTACAGACATTTGGCATCACTGTGAAGGAAATGGGCAATATACATTCATAGAAATAAGAAATCATGAAATTTCAGAGCCTATATTTTTAATGTCTAATCCAGCCCTCTTCTGATTAAAGTACCAAGAAATAAGACTTGCCCAAAATCTATCTAAATGCTAAATTGTGACAATGTCCTATGCATCCGAATTCTTAATCTTTTACATTCCCTTAGCTTCTTATCAACAATTCAATGTATGTCATGTGTTTTTTTCTTCAAGATTTTATTGTTATGTGTAGTTGTAAACATCCACAGAGATCAGTATCATTCTATAATAGACCTTCTAATTACATACTAGATGAAAGTTTCTAAATTCTCCTACAAACCATAAAGTCAAAGACACAGAACTCAGATTCTGAAAACCCAGGTACTAATTAGTTCTGATTATCACTGACCAGTTTCTGGATCTCAAATCACTTTAGTTCAGCATTTACTTCTAGAACCATACAGAGTTGGACCGGTTGATCTCCAAGGTCCTTTCCAGATATAGCTAATGCTCTAATTCTCAATCACCTAAAACACACAGTAGACACAGGAAAACCAATATCCATTTTAAAAGTCACAAGAGAAAAAAAATCACAAGGTATCATTTAAGGAACACTGTGTGTGGGAGCAATGCTTACTTTGGGGTTTTTCCATAGAGGTAAGTTCTGTGATTTCCAAAGGCAAACAGTTCTCATTCTCTAGAACAAGGACAGGATGTTGGGGACATGACTCATTCTGTTGACATTCTAGGTACTGGTCAGTTGGAGGACAGGAACCAGATCAACTTCCTAGAGAGGACAGATGAAAAACTGGCTTCGGAAGAGACCAGAAGGGAGATGGGTCAAATGTCAGAAGAATCTTTGCTTCCCAAACCCTTCCTAATCTAGCCTCTATTTAATGGTAATACCCACCTTCACATTGGCAAAAGTAGTAAAAGGACTTATTTCTAGAGCCTCCAAACTCCATGCAAGCAGCTAGGTGCTAGGGACAAAACTTCCCAATTCTAACAAGACCACCAACAACTTATAGCCTCAACATGGTTACCAAGCACACATCTTTTCTCCCCCAACATCATCTCAGAATATAAATGTGTCTTTACAAACCATTTTCTTTCAGATGCAGGAATTAGTAAAGGTCAGTAAAAAACCTCTGACAGTTTTAAAATTGGAGGAGGAAGATAAACTGCAGTACTCAGCACTCTGGGCCTGTGTGCAGAGAGGGCCCTGCCTGTCTCATCATCTCAAAATTCAACTCTTAGAGAAACATCAACGTGTGATGTTCTCCATTCCGCATTATTTCTAGAATGTGTTTCAGAAAATGCCACATCTGGCCACTTCATCCTATTCCTCCTCAAAAAAAAAAAGACATTCCTATATGTGCCATTCCTACTCCTGCTATGGAACAGTGGCTGATGGCATCCCAACCCTTCTTGGTAGAAACACAGCTCCACTCTGCCTTTGCTGTGTTCAATGCCACCATCACTGTTTCGTTTAGGACCCTGCTAGAGAACGCCACAAGTTATCTAAAAGACAATCCTTCTGAATCCCCTACCTGCATCAAAATTCCATGTAGTCCCAACATGCATTCGCTCATCCATCCATCCATCATTGGTCATCTCACAATACAAAAATTCCATTTTAGGTAAGGGGGATCATTTTAAGGGTTTAGGTAGTGGGAAAAAAGAGAAAATGACATTATCCCCAAAGTTTATTTATATTCCCTCATTGCTTTTTTCTATTTATACTCAGTTTAGTGTTCTCTTTCTCCATTATTTGCCTCTCAGCAGATGTAACCACATGTGAGCCACTGCTTTGCCAAGAGGTATGAGGAAGATACAAAATAAGCCCCCTCCAAAAAGAAAAAAAAAAAAGTTTAGGAAAGGAAAGACATCTTCATTAATAAACATTAAAATTGACAAACAACTGATTACATGGAACTGGAGAATTTATCAGTTTCAAAAAGTTACTTTACAAAAGTCCCTAAGCAGTCCTTAGGCAGTTTCTTGAAGAGTCATTAATTTAAATGTGTCATGTCAAAGAAAACAGATACATATCCTACTAACATTCCCTAAAAGTTCACATTGAACACTTCATGCCTCCAAGTGTATCCACTGAATAAGCCTTGGTGCAGTCTATAAACATGGACTGGAAAACAAACAGAAGTCAGATGTGCTTCAAAATCCAAAAACTGGGCATGGATTGATTACTAGTATGTGCAAAGCCCTGTTAAAGTTAAGATGTTTACAGCTGTTAGCTAAACACCCACAGTGTATTTATTTTAGAGACAAGCGAGTCACAATGGTGAGGTGAATGGGTCAACTGAGCTGAGACCAAAACCTCAGCCTCGGCCACCAGATATGCGGTCTGTCACTACTCCACACAGAGAAGATAGCATTATGAAGGTACATAAAAAGTCAAAGAGGTATTTTATAGTGTCGGCAAGTAAGAAAGTGATTTAGAAAACAAGACACTGATAATGGTATGCAGTTGAAGGGACACAGAAGTCAGGTGAACCACTGGCTAAAGCTGAAACAATACGAACAAAATTAAATGTGAATTTATGATAACCCACAGTATAAAATAGACACCCATGAGTACACATTTATTCAATGATTGAATAAGTAAATGAAAATACAAATCACCCATGCAGAAGAATTCCAAATAATTTATGTAAATACTTTCTACTCCTAAGGAGGTTGAGGCTGGGCGTGGTGCACACACAGCAATGCTGGAGGCTGCGGGATCCGGATCACAAGTACAAGGCCAGTCTGGGCAACTTAGCAAGACTGTCTCAAAATAAAAAATAAAAAGGGTTGGGGCATAAGCTCAGTGGTAAAGTTCCCCTTGTGTAATCCCCAGTATCAAAAAAGAAATAAAATAAAAGGTGGTTGAGGGCTCCCTCTCTGTAAGTGTAGGCTGCACATAGTGATTTCCTTCCACAGAGTACAGTATGCAAAGTGAAAGGGTTGTTTGGGGGCTTAACAGCTTTTTAGTTTATGTGGAGAAACCTGGCAAACACTATTTCAGTCAGATAATCAAGGTCAACAATACCTATAACCTCAATCTAATCATCAGAGAAAGACAGACAAATCTCAGTTTAGAGCTATACTCCAAAATACTGGACCAGTACTCCTCAAAACTGTCAAGGTCATCAAAAACAAGGAAACTCTGAGAAGTTATCACAACCAAAAACAGCCTAAGGATACCAGACAACTAAACATAATGCAGCATTCCAGATGGGATCTGGGGACAGAAAAAGGACTTTAAGTAACAAGTGAGGAAATATGAATACAGACATCAGTTAATGATTATGTGTCAGTATTGCCTCATTAATTATGACAAGAGTACCATACAAACATAAGATGATAATAAAAAGGGAAACTGAGTGCAGGGTATATGACATCTCTGTACTGTCTTAGTTTTTCCATAAATCTAAAGTCAAAGAGGAAAGAGTGAGAACTGTGTTCAGGGAGAGTAGATGGATGAACTTGGCCAAATTCCCCGTGGCAGAAACTGTCCTCCTGTCTTTCTACCCCTCATCATTCCATCTCTGTGGACTAGTAAACTCCATCTAGGGTCTTGAAGGCAGAACTCAGTTGGGGTCCCCCCCAAATCCTGTTAGGAGGCACACTCAAAGGACAATCTAGATTTTATTCAGATTATTGTGTAATTCCCCAGTATCAAAAAAGAAATAAAATAAAAGGAGGTTGAGGGCTCCCTCTCTGTAAGTGTAGGCTGCACAGCCAGAGATTCAATTTGGAGAGATATCTTTACAAAGGGAGAAAGGATCCTAGATCCTACTTCCCCCAAATCTCCAATTAATGAAGGGACTCTGCCAGGTCTGCTAAGGAAAAGCATTCCCCAAGGGCTCGCCTCTGTCCACCCCACCCTCTGCCTTAGAGCACATCCCTTCACATCTTTGTTTTTGTTTCTCCATTATTTATAAAAGATAAGGACTCTTAGTTATTTCAGGCTTTTAAAGGATTAAATACAATGACTGAAGCTACTTCAATATAAGTCTTTTTCCTTAGCATCTCTTTCCAATTTCTCAAGTCTTATGAATAGTGCATTAAATCAAACTGATCACAATGACCACTTCATCAAGCACCTGTCAGAAATCAAGGCTCAAAGACAAAAGAGGAACACCTGGAGAACTCTAATGAGGGGAAGAAAAACCCCAAACTGCAGCAACATCCTCCCCTCTACTGACCTAACATGCCCAGCAAATCCAAGGCCATTCTCAAAATAGAGATTTCAAACAGAAATGTGAACGTTGCTGACAAAGTCATGAACCTGTTCTTTGATAACTTGCACAGATTTAAACTAAGGGTTTTTGCCTTCAAGCACTTCTCTGTCTTCCCCTTTCAAGATCAAAAGGGAAAAACTCCTCAGGCATAACGGACAACCAGGATTTCAATTCAACTCTAATTCATGAGCACCTATTAGCTAAAAAGGTAGCATGTTGGGTACACATACACCACTACAACTGTGTAGGCCTCTAATGTCAACTCGTTTGAAGGAGTGAGATGCTTGATGTGAACTTTCAGACATCTTTATTAGAACATGTTTCTATTTTTCTTTGATGTGACATGTTTAAATTATGGGCTCCCTCTACAACCCCTGAAGAACTTCAGGGGGACTTCTGCAAAATAACACTTTTTGAAACTGATAAATTCCCCAAATTTCCAGAGCCAAAGTTCCTCCCACTTCATCACACCAATGCTCATAAATGCAGGCACTTCACAGGGCCAGGCCCATTGGGAGTTCAAAAGAGTCTTTCAAAGTCTACCTTTCCCCTAGACCAGGATGCTTTCACAGTAAAATTCCCAGCATCTTCCTATCCCTAACTTTATTAAGAATTGAGTCACAAAATGCTTGCAGCCAAATGAAGGGTTGAACCCTTTTGGTGGCACTATCTGCTTCATGAAAAAGAGAAATGAAACTCAAAGCATAACCCCTAAAAGCAATGGATCTCAACTATGGGAAGTTGTGTCCCCAGGATACATTCAGCAGTATCTAAAGACATTTTTAAATGTCATAACTGGGAGGAGGGAGTGCTGTGCAGTGCACCCATCAGCACCAGAGGATACAGCCAAGGACACTATTAAACATCCTACAATGCACGGACATCTTCTTATAACATCAGTTACCTGGCCCAAAATGCCTGGACATTATTGAGATTAAGGAATCTTGTTCTAGAACTATTAAGAAAAAAAAAAAAAAAAACATGTAAGCAGAAAAACATGTTATACTGATTCCTCCTCAGTCCCCTTTGCTGCATCTTCTTGCTGCCCCCTAAAATGCAAGGTTTGTTCATAAGGCCCTGTTCTCTGCCTTCTTTCCCTGGAATCTCTACAGATCTTTATTTTCTGATCCTCTTTCAAATGCTAAGTATAATTAATGTTTTATGCCCCCTGTGACTTGAAAAAGTCCTACATGTTGTTCAAAAAATGTTAGTCAAATGTTAATATTGTCATCCAAAATTATGATTGCTAGAGGTCTAGCAGGAAAGAAACCAAAATTTCTCAAAGATATACGAAGGGAACTGAGCAATATAGAAAGCACTTTTCTGTTTTGTTTGCAGTGCTGGGAATCAAACCCAGGGCCTTCAGCTGCTAGGGAAGTACTCTACAACTGACCACAGCCCCAGCCACAGAAAGCACTTTGTGTAGAGAGATTTGTAATTCTCCCATTATTTTGTACCAGATAGTATCCCTATTTTACAGATGAGAAATCTGTAAAAATCAGAGAAATTAAGTATTTTGCCTCAAGTCATATAACCAGTGTGATCACGAATCCCATGTTTTTTCCACTCCGTCCACACTGCCTCTGTAATATGCAGTTTTCCTTATTCCACAGGCCAGACATTAAGGTAAGCTGAGGGACACAAGTTTAAGTTAATAAATACCATACCCTCACCCCCACAAGTTCACAGGCTGGAGAATAACAGGTTGATGGGGTTTTTTTGTTGTTGTTGCTATTGTTTTTTTGCCAATGCTGACTCACAGAGGAGAACAAAAAAGAAATGCAAAGTTTTTACAAATTTAATGTGCTGTGTCCCCGTGTCTTGAAAGACCTGATCCTGATGGATAGAAGGACCAGCAAAAGGAAGGTGGGGGATAGTAAAATGGAGTGGGGAAAATGCCAAGCTACCTGTCTTGTTCAGGAAATTACCTGAGGTTCACAACCTGCTTATCATCTTTTCTACATGTCTCAACTTATTTATTTTCTTACATCATACTAGAAAATTAAATCTCCTCCCTTTTGATGTTTTTCCTGGAAGGTGCATGAACAGTTTTAACAGTAATTCTTACATATAAAAACCCATTTCTTCCTACATGAATCAAAAAGGAACTGAATTATCCAGGTAATTTCTCCTAAATCTCCCCCTACCTTCTGCCCATCTGGTTCCCTTGCAAACCACCCAGTTGAACCATTTTTGTGTGACTTTAAATCTTATCAAAGTTCCTCCATTTATTAATGAGGAAAAAAGTTTCTTTTCAATATTCCTTCTGTCATATTCCAGGTGAAACAGGATTTGGTCAATTCTTAACATTCTCAAAGCAAATCTAAAACATGTATAACCTTAGTATGCCATTTTCCATCACCCAATTTTACAATAATGCTAATTGCAATTTTAAAGGATGACAACATCTTCTGGATGAGCCACCGAAATAATATATTTAGTCTACAAATTCATGAAATAGTGAACAACATGCCAAGTACATTCCACTTCCATGGTCTTATGATTCCTTAAGCAAAACAGGCATTTAAAGATCTTTGAAAATTATGATGGGGAGGGGGTTTGCACCCTGAGCCACAAGGTTTATTTTCTGGGGGATTTTTTTTTTTTTTAATGATGCAGTTTAGGTAATGCTGTTTAACTATTACTCCAAACGAAATGTCACATGAATTTAAGACAACAGTGTCTACACAAAAAGTAATTTCCCAGTTATTTTAAATCTTCCTTGAAAAGGGGCCTAGAAAATGTCAGTAAGACAGGAAAGTTAAAGCCTGACTTAAATAAAAACATACTTGTTAATTGGGAAAGAAAAATGAGATGACCTCTGAATTTTGAAACACTTTCAGAGGGGAACTCTACTCCATATGCAAATTGGCCCATCTATGCTGGGACCTACCAAGTCCTCTGGATATAGGTTATATTCAGAAAGGTGAGGCATGATATAAAAGAATTTCCAGGGCCACAGAGGGTTAAGCGGCAGCCTTGGATTCTATTCTCTAGCTGGCAAGCACCGAAATAGTGAACTGGTCAATGACAATACTGCACACTGTATTAAGTCAAGAAATTATGAATCAATTCTCTAAATTTAGTAGCAAGACTCATTCCTGTTTAACTTTTCAAGCCAGTTCAGCCCAAATAGCAAGTATAGTATATGATTTGTAAAGCAGAAAAGGGAAAAATACTTCCCTCCAATGAAAATCAGAATTATATCCAGACAACTTCTTCCAGTTTTCCAATGTGGAAACACTTAGTGATAGCTGTTCAAATGCTTAGTCTAGATCTAAGACATTAGAAGAAATGAGAGAGGGGGAGAGATCTGTGTGCAAGAGTTTTTTTTTTTTTTTTTCCAGAAATGCCATGATTAAACAAGGCTTAAATTTATAGAACCAACATTAAAGACTTCAGAATCCTATTTACTCTCTATATTGACAAATCTGTTTAAGACTTTCTGACTGTGGAAAGCCAGCAGCTCTTAAGAATTATTTTAAAAACAAGAGATTTCACATGACTTTGTTTTCACATTAAGAGAAAAAAATCTTTTTTTTTGTTGTTGTTGTTTTGTTTTTAATTTCCTACTTCATTTATTCTAGTCATCTCAGTTGGGTCTTTGGTTGAAGCACAACTGAAAGAAGACAAAGCCTGGGCCAACTATCCAGAGCAGAACAAACTGTCTTCTGCTTAAGATTTTTATAAAAATAAATCTGGCTTACAAAAAGGAATTTATGGAGATTTCCACATTGTCCTCTCATTTCATATGAGCCTGTTGATTTTTTTTACTCATTCCTATTTTCTCCAAATTCTTGTTGGATAGGGAAGTTAAACAAAATTTCTATCATTGTAGTCTAGCTAAACATAAACATAAGTTTCACATTTCAAATCATAAGATTATATCTAATTTGACTTTTAATTTTAAGAGATCAGTCCAGATGGTAGTGGAAGACTATTGTGGAGACACAAACTGGAACAAGTTTCCTAAGAAAACTAATAGCCCATCTGGGGCATAATCAAGCAGTGAATCTCATTTAAACCCAAAGCACCTCGGAATGGGTTTTTTTTTCCTCTCTGGATCAAGACATTTAGTTCAATCTCTTACCTAGAACTTGCTGGCAAGTCGTATGTTCCATGATCTGTATCCTAAGCACTACTCATCTCTTTAACTCTTGTGTGAGGTTTGCCACCTCTCATCACACAACGCCATGGCAACCCAGCTTGAACATACAGACATTCCTGCATCTGAAAGAACACTCCGACAAGGAATACAGGCTGACCAGAGGGGAGCTTCTGTAGCCAGATTTTCAACTGGGAACTAAAGACTTAGAAATTTTAATAATTTTTTTTTAAACAACAGTTTTATGGGGATATAAGGCATACCTATCCTTGACACTTTAGCATTTTGATTTGGTAGGAATCACTTTTGGTGCTATTAGAAAAAAAATGCATCACGCCTACTCATTATACTCAACTGAAATTGAGAGCAAAATTTTAAGTCTCATGAACAGGAAAACCATCCCGGCAAATTTAGTTTTTTAAGTTTCAGTCCAACAGATTTTTGCTTATTCTCAAACTATTTTATATCACTTCAGCACATCTGTAAGTCTAAATAAAATTCTTGCCAATTGTTCCAGGGTAACTTATGATGAGTGAGTTATTTTACTTATAAGTTTGAGTACAATATTTTCCAAAAGCAAAGAAAAAAACAACAACTAATGTTTTATAATAAAAACGATTAATTGAATATTTCTTAGTGTGGGAGATCAGGTTATTGTTCTTCATTTAAAAACATCTACATAAACTTTTGTTAGAGAATGATTTCCATATGTGTCTACTATGTCTGCAAGGGTTCCAACCGACTGTCTTGTTGGTGCCAGCTCAAATACACACACATTCGCGTGCACACACACCAAGAACTAAGTGAAACTTGTGTCACAAGCTGGTGCATATTTCTAGCACACAAAAGAAAACTGGGGAAATTGTGGTGCAAGACTGAAATCAAAATCACACAAAGCACAGCTAGAGATCCCTGTACTGTGTGCATTTACAATCCACAACTGGTTTGCTACTTGAAAAAAGTAAAATTTAGATATCCAAATCATACTACACACTAAAATTAATTTCACATGAAAAGTTAATTCTTTAAAGAATGTCTCTTACAGTAAAATTAAGTCAGATATATTTTTGCATTCAATAGTTAGTAAGAACATTACCCTTCAAAATCATGACAAAAATCACTATGAACTTAAATTTTGATTATGCAAAAAATATAAAATTTGTAGGCCTAAAAAACTAATATAAAAATGGAGGTGGGAAAAACAGTCAAAACAAATTGAGTTATCATCTACTATAGGAGTTAGCCAACTATGACCCACCAGCCAAATCCAACCCCCTATCTGTTGTTATACAGCCCATGAATAGTTTTTATAAAGTAAAAATAAAGAGGAGTAAAATTCCAGGACATATAAAAACCACAGAAAGTCTTTTAGCTCTGAGTAGCACCATGGCAGTTGGCAAGAACAAGTGCCTTACAAAAGGCAAAAGGGAGCCAAGAAGAGAGTGGTTGATCCCTTTTCTAGGAAAGAGTGGTACGATGTGAAAGTACAAGCTGCATTCAATATATAAAAAAAATTGGGAAAACACTCTGTCACCAGGACTTGAGGAACCAAAAGTGCATGTGATAGCCTCAAAGGTCATGTGTCTGAAGTGAGTCCTGCCCATCTACAGAATGATGTTCCATTTAGAAAATTCAAGCTAATAACTAAAGATGTTCAGGGCAAAAAACTGCCTGATTTCCATGGGATAGATCTTACCTGCAACAAAATGTGTTCCCGGGTCAAAACATGGCAGACCATGATTAAATCTCATGTTAATGTCAAGAGTACTGATGATTAATTGCTTCATCTGTTCTGTGTGTGTTCCTAAAAAATGTAACAATTCTATAAAGAAGACCTCTTACACTCAACACTAATAGGTACACCATATCCAGAAGGGAATATGAAGGAGAAGACAATGAATGGAGAAGACATGAAGGAGAAGACCCAGGAGAAGACAATGAATGACTTGAAAATGACCAACAGACTAATTCCAGACAGTATTGGGAAAGACTAGAAAAGCCTTGCCAAATTATTTATCCTGTTTATTCTGTCCTCATTAGAAAATGAAAATGCCAAAGAAGCCCCAGTTTGAACTGAGAACTTCATTGTGAATGTAGTAGTTCTAGAAAAGCTACTATACGGGAGACAGGTGCTAACATCAAATAAGCTGATGGATAGGAACAACCAGGCCAAGAATCTGTTTGAAATTTAGATTTTACATAATGACAAAAAGTTCTTTTTGTAAGGAGAAAAAAGCTAGATAAAATTCATATTTCAGCAGGGTACAGTTACACACATCAATAATCCCAGCAACCCAAGAGGCTGAGGAGGGATGATCACAAGGCCAGCCTCCACAACTGAGGGAAACTCTGTCTCATTATAAAAATTAACAAGAGCTAGGGGCATATCTCAGTGGTAAAGTGCCCCTTAGATTCAATCCCCAGTACCACCACAAAATGAATGAATGAATGAATGAATGAATGAATGAATGAACAGATGTTTTTTCACCTTTCAATGTTCCATTGGTACACAATTACTCTCAGTCACTTGCTGTCATCTCAGGCTATATTCACCCTTTATCAGCAAGGGTGAGTAGCTGCAACAGAATCTATAGGAGCCACAAAGCCTGAAATAGCTACTACCTGGCCCTTTACAGAAAATCAACCAACCCCTGACCTACTATGTTTGAGGAACAGTAAGGTCCAATAAATAAATAGGTGAAGGAAAAAGGTTTAAGTAAAAGAAAAATACAATTGTTAAGAAAAAAATTAAAAATGCTCAGTTTCATTCTTAAATTAAAAGAATCCATTTTACCTACCAAATGAGGAGAGTTTTGGAGAAGACACAATGCTGTCATGAGTGTTGTAAACAAGAGAGTGAAGAAGCTGCAGGTGACACATTAAATATATTCAACACTTTGAGAAAGCAATATGACAAGAAGAAACCAATCAAAAAATGTCCACCACTCGTTTCTCATCTATCCCAAGAACATAATCTGTATAATGGGCAAGTCCATATACAAAGAAATTTATTATGATACCATTAACACAGTGGAAAACCATTGCCACTGAGGAAAATAATAATTTTTCCTCAATTCAAAGTGATTTTTCTATATTTGAAGGTTTTCATATGCCTGCAATTAAAACCTACATGTATAATTGCATGTTTCCTGATATTAAGATGATCATGCACTTTTTAATCAACGATGTCTTACATTGACTATGTAGAGGCAATTCATATAGTTCCATAAAAGAGCGCTGAAAGAGAACCCATCAGACAGAGTGGCCACTGATGCCAGCCACTGATAAAACCACAGAAGCAGGGAGAGAAAAGGGATTTGATGCCTGGTATCTCTCTCATCCCAACTTTCCTAAAGTCTTCCCTCTCGCCAATCCAACTGGCAGCCAAGGCATAAGAAAGCGGAGAATCCAGTCTGTCAGCCAGCACCACTGCCCACTCCCAAGAGGAGGGCAGATAATCCACTGGGAGGAGGTGCCATGGTTTGTGTCTCTTCCAAAATTCAAGTGTTGAAACATGATGGAACTGAGTTGGGGTCTTGAAGAGGTAAAGAGGCCATGAGGGCTCTTTCCTCATTAATGGGATCAGGGCCCTTGTATACAAGGCTTCTCTCAGTGTTTGGCTAGCTTGCCCTTCTACCTTCTGCCATGTAAGGATGCAACAAAAAGGCCCTCATCAGACCAAAAAGTGATACATTGGCCTAGGACTTGAGACTTGGCCTCCATAACTGTGAGAAATAAAATCTGTTCAACAATCCAGTTTTATGTACTATGTTATAGTAACACAAAACAAACAAAGACACGAGGATAAAGAGAATAACCATCTCATTCATTCTCCCAATCGCACAACAAATATGAAAAATCCTTTTTTAATGCAATGAGCAGCAGGAAGAAAAAGTAAATTTTTCCAGATTATCCAATAATTCAGGACCTGAATGGCGTTGATTGCTTCAAAAATAATTTCTGACAATGGGTATTTTAAAAAATGGGAATTTCTTCTCAGCAAAGGAAGCAATCAGCAATGTGAAGAGAGAGCCTTCAGAGTGGGAGAAAATCTTTGCCACACACACTTCAGACAGAGCACTAATCTCCAGAATCTACCAAGTACTCAAAAATCTTTACACCAAGAACACTAATAACCCAATCAATAAATGGGCCAAGGAAATGAACAGACACTTTACAGAGGAAGATCTACAAGCAATCAACAGATTTATGAAAAAATGTTCAACATCCCTCGTTATAAGAGAAATGCAAATCAAAACCACCTTAAGATTTCATCTTACCCCAATTAGAATGTCTTTTATTAAGAACACAGGCAACAACAGGTGTTGGCGAGGATGTGGGGAAAAGGGTACACTCATACATTGCTGGTGGGAGTGCAAGTTGGTGCAGCCACTCTGGAAAGCAGTGTGGAGATTCCTTAGAAAACTTGGAATGGATCCACCATTTGACCCTGCTATCCCACTCCTTGGCCTATACCCAAAGGACTTAAAATCAGATTGCTACAGTGATGCAGCCACATCAATGTTCATAGCTGCTCAATTCACAATAGCTAGATTATGGAATCAACCTAGATGCCCTTCAGTAGATGAATGGCTAAAGAAACTGTGGTATATATACACAATGGAATATTACTCAGCCATAAAGAAGAATAAAATTATGGCATTTGTAGGTAAATGGATGATGTTGGCCAATCCCAAAAATCCAAAGGCTGAATGGTCTCTCTGATAAATGAATGATGATGCATAATGCGGGAGGGAAGGGTGGCAAGAATGGAGGAAGGATAGATAGCATAGAGGGAAGGGAGGGGTGGGGGTAAGAATAATAACAGAATGTGTGACAGATACCATTGCCCTGTGTACATGCATGAACGCACAGATGGTGTGACTCTACTTTGTGTACAACCAGTGAAACAATAGCTGTACTCCATTTGTGTTCAATGAATCAATTAGTAAATAATAAAAAAATAAATAAAATAAAATCATGTTAACTGTGAGAAAAAAAATTAAAAAATAAAAATAATGGGAATTTGAAAAGTCAAACTTTTTATAAAAGACAACATTTTGCATAATGTTGAGGTTAAGATGTTAAACAAACAGCTACCACTTTTGTTAGGTAGAGAGCCTCACCTGAACTGTATGAAAATAGAATAAAAATTTGAAAATAAAGTGTGAATCATTTTAAATAGCAGAGAACTTGGTAATCTGGCAAATGATTCCATAATTTGGCAGAGCTAGGGATGAGAGGAGATTTGTGTTTTCTGGATACTACAAGGGGGTGGGGGCAGTAAATTTTTAAAATTTTTTAAATTCATTATTTTTGATCAAATCTTGGTAAGGCCTCTATCCAGAGTTATTTCATTAAGAACATATAAGACTTATAGTAAAAGAAAAAAGAGGAAGGGTTAATTTTGACTCTCAATTTTAAAGGTTTCTGTCCATGACTGAGCACACCTATTGTTCAGGGGCCTGAGTGAGATAGCACATCACGGTGGGGGCACACGGTAAAGCAAAGCTGTTCACCTCATGGGTGAAACAAAAGAGACCGGAAGAGACTGTGGTCCCACAATCCTCCTCCAGAGCATGCCCCCAGTGACCTGAGATCTCCCTCCATGTTCTACCTCTTAAAGGTCCACCAACTCCCAACAGAGCTGCCCTGGAACCAACCCTTTGACATGTGGGCTTTTGGGGGACAATCCAGATACAAACTGTAACAGTTACCTCAGACAGCTGGTACCATGATTCTGAAAACTCCCCTTATGTCAAGTCACTATATTCAAAACTCCTTCTGGGAAATATGAAAAAGTAGGTGCCTCATCCAGAATAAAAATTCAACTTTACATCCAACCACTCTAAGAGAAACTCATTACCAACCAAGAAAGTCAACTGGCCATGCAGCACACAGGTTCACTCCTGCCATGAGGTCCTATCCTTCCCATTCCAATCACATACCCAAGGATACACAAGAAGCATTCCCAGTGGACTCCACTCCCCATGGCTCTCTGTGCATTTCCATTCAACTACCTCTCTGCCTTCAGAGTATTTTGTTCTCATTGTCCTTAATACCTGTTTACTAAAACAGAATCTCCCAGAAGGTCATTATCTGTCTCCAGGGAGCATTCTCTAAGTCATTCTTTCAGTGTCCAAAGTGAAGCTGCTCACAAGTCAAGAGGAAGTGAATCAAATTTAGGCACCAATTTCTACCACTAGAATCAATTCGCCAGGACATAGAACTGTAATTCGGGTTAGAATTTTAATAATCGATCCTTTAGCTAACAGTGCAGGAACAGATGGAAACTGAAGAAATAAAACACAAGGGTATGGTTACCATCGTTACGGTATTAATTCATGCCTTACCTTAGCAAAGAATGGACAGTAACAACCCTTTCAAACACAGATGTGAAAGTTGACAATACCATATTGGCTTTTGCCTCCTAGAAACCATGTATTTACACACCTGAGTTAAACGATTACTTAATCATTACATAAATTAGGAAATAAGTCAATCCTCATTTCTAAGGGGTATGGAAGAATTCAGAGTTGAAGACCTAAGCACCCTAGGACAAGGTGTCTCACTCTACTAAAGACTAAACATGTCCCCTCATAATTCTTATGTGAGACCTAACACCTAAGGCAATGGCATTAGGAGATAAGGTCTTTGGGGAAGTAATTAGAGAATGTGGATGGAATACCCACATGGGGGTAAAAGAGGCCCCAGAGAGATCCTCCATCCCTCCCACCACGTGGGGACACAACAAGAAGTTGTCACCCATGAACCGGGAGGCAAGTCCTTGCCAGACACTGAATCTGTCAGTACTCTGAGCTGAGGCTTCTCAGCCTCCAGAACTGAGGGAGCGGGGTGTGGATTTTGTTCATAGGCTTGCCAGTCTGATATTCTTTTATAGCAGCCCCAACAGATGGACACCCTCAGTATACTGAGTGAGCCTCTGCAGAGGGAAAAAAGAAAATTGCTCATTTCATTCACACCACCCTCCCATATCACTTTTGAGTCCTACCAAAGACACGAAAAGCAACATTTTTACTTTATTCATCACTCAGTTTTACTTTTTATTGCCTCATACAGTTGGCGTCTTACATTTCATTTTTTTAACAATCATTTTTAGTAAGGACTGGGATTATTATTTTCATTTAAAAATTAAACAGTTATGGGCTCTGAAAAGTAAGGAAATACATTCACAAATGTGACCACTGCAGTTTTTTTGTTGTTGTTTTTTTTCCCAACATCTGAAACACAGGTTCTAAGGCACTTCAGTTGAATCACTCTTTAAAAAGTACCTTTGGCTGGAAGACTTCCACACCAACTATCAGTCAGCAGTTCCTACAAGGACATTAAAATCAACAATTAAAAGAAAAAACAGTCATCACAGTAGGTACCTTGGATTACTGAGCTCTGGTTCTGGATAGAAACCTTTTACAGGCAGAATACAAGGTGTCACTTCTTTGAGCACTTACCTTGACTCATTTATATTGATCTCAGTACATGAGAATTTTCCTCCTCTGTGGAAAATTTACTTCTTGTCATCTTTAAACTATATCACCACATAGTATGAAATAAATGCCACTAGAGTCTTTAAGAATCTTTGTCACCCAAGAAGAAATGATAGAGCAGAGTCTTTCTAATTCTTATCCTATTAGCCCAGTTACCAGCAGGACAGGAAACCCTTTCAATAAAGAATAGAAAAAATTTTTTAAGAAAATGTATGAAGCCACAGAACACTCAAGGCATAGATATGGCAGAATTCATGTGACGAATTCCTTGATGGTAAACACCAGGAATAACTTTGAAGGAAAGGTCCAGTGTGTCTGTCTTAAACAGTTAAAGAACAAGAAAGATCATCACCTTGAGTGTTCTCAACAGTGTGAAGATGGGGATTCTACAATCGTAATACAGCTCCTATACCTACAGAGTCACATTTACCAAGCTTGCTTACAGTCCCTGGGTTTATCAGGTGGTGGCACAATACCAAGTTCCTAAGGCCAGTGCTTCAAACAAGCTACATATAAATAAAAGCACTTAATCTCTAAATTAACAATTGTAATATTTAATACTAAACTGTTCTAATCATATTGGGCAATCAGTCTACCTAGAATATGAGGTTCACACATCCTAGAGGATGGCACTTTCCACATGTCAGAAAAGCAAGAGAGCCCAGGGAAATGTACTTGACCATCAGAAGACAGCAAGTTCTTCACTGGCCCCAACACAAGACCTCGGCTCATGAAGGACAAACAAGAGCACCTCTGCTTTCAAATGCCAGGAGCCATCCAAGCATTCCTCAGCATCACAGTACTCAACAAGTGAGCAAGTAATTAAATCTAGCAAACTTTATCAATGGCCTACTACAGAGCAAAGCCCTGGGCTGGTGGGTGTTATTAAGAAAAGCATCTAGGACGAGTCACTTATCCAACAGAAATAACACAAAACTATCATTTTCAATCACACTTGTCATGTGTTAAACTAAAACTCTATTTAGACCTCAGGTACCGACTTGGGACTTCGGCATTTAACACAGGCCTTCTACAGCAGTCACATGTTACAGTCACCAACAAAGCAACAAGGAGCCCTTTCCAGTTCCCAGTAAGGACTCCACCTCAAGACAAGCTGCACTCTTTCATGAAATATCTATGAACCAGCCTTCCCTCTTGGCCTTTGGCTTTTGACTAATGGTTTCTTAGGCTCCTTGGAGAAAGGACAACAAAGTATTTTCTCTACCTGTTGTTGAGGGTAATTGAATACATTCTAAAAATCAAAAACTACTACTTCCTGAACTACCACATAATGCATTTAATTAGACAATGATGAAAATTTTTTAAAAATTTGGATAGTGGAAAAGGAAAAGGGGGGGATCATGAACTGAAATCAGTTTCTATGCATGTATGAGTCAGGATGAACCCAACTATTATGTGTAACTCTAAAACTCCAATAAAGGTCTGGGGATATAGCTCAGTTGGTAGAGGGCTTGCCTCGAAAGTACAAGGCCCTAGGTTCAATCCCCAGCACCGCCAAAAAAAAAAAAAAAAAAAAAAAATCTACTAAAGCTTCAATAAAATAAATAACAAAAATGGGGAGGGAGATGCCAAAAATCAGTGGTATGGTAATTCACTTCTGAGTTTTTCCAGTCAGTGAAAATACCTCAATGCCAGAAATTCCTAGACTTCCACACTATTAAAACTGTTCAAAAATATTAAATCAGACAGATGAAAAATTGCTGAAAAAGTAGGGTCCAGAAAATTCTACAGAGAAAATGGACAGACATGTATAAAGTCAACAGCATGAAAATCTAAGTACAATAATTAGCAAAGGAGACGACAAAGGAAGAAGTGATAATTGAAGCCTAAATTTTGTTGAAGGAGTTCAAGAACGAATAGCCAAGCTACTTACGGCATACACTGACCCCCCCCCCAACCCAAATGAAGAGGTTATTTAAAATCACAACATAACTACTAAGACAGAACATCCTCAGGAAGGAAGTGAGGACACGAGTAGCCATCACAGAGATTCTTAAAAGGAAGCACCCCATAGGTGAGCTAAAAAAGGTCTTAAGCAGACCACATTCAGGGTTCTCCGAAAGGCAGTGTCCTGAATGAAGTTCACACCACACTCACTCAGATCAGCGTGCACCCAGGAGCAGGACCAGTACATTACACCTGCCCTTTCATGGAGACCACTAGGAAACGCACGTCATGACGGCCACCCATGACAGTGCCAGGAACAAAGCTCAGTAAGGGATGATGGTAGAAACACACACTCATCTCATATCCTTGTTTCCCCCAAACTGCCCTGCCTTCTGTCGTCACCAACAATGGAACCTTTCCTGATACTCTCATTTCTAAGCCTCCTAAGAGAAACAGGGGACCTTATTATGACTTCTCCTTCCAGGACACTGAAGCACAGACGTCTGCAGGACTGCATATATGCCACTTTGAAAGCAGACAGCATATCCAGGAGTGGTGGAAAAAAGATAAATCAAGGCACTGCTGACAAACTTTTATTACAATTTGGCAGCAAACCTGCTGAAGCATTTTCATATGGTTAAGTTGATCATTTGAAGAAAATTCAGTGTAAGAACATAATATAGGCTCTTCAGAGCAACCCTTTTGAGAGTTCACATAAGCTTTTAATAAAAGCTTCATTAAAAAACCACCAGTTGAGGTTGCAAATTGGTGCGGCCACTCTGGAAAGCAGTATGCAAGTTCCTTAGAAAACTTAGAATGAAACCACCATTTGACCCAGCTATCCCATGTCTTGGCCTATACCCACAAGACTTAAAATCAGCATACTACAGTGATACAGATACATCAACGTTTATACTAGTTCAATTTACAATAGCTACATTGCAGAACCAATAGGTGCCCTTCAATAGATGAATGGATAAGAAACTGTGGTATATATGTGTGTGTGTGTGTGTGTGTGTGTACACACACACACACAGTGGAGTATTATTCGGCCATAAAGAAGAATAAAATTATGGCATTTGCAGGTAAATGGATGGAGTTTGAGAACACCATGCTAAGTGAAATAAGCCAATCCCCCAAAATCAAAGGCTGAATGATTTCTCTGATAAGTGGATGATGACACATAACAGGGGATAGGGGGAGGCAAGAATGGAGGAAAGATGGATTATATAGAGGAAAATGAGGGATGGGGAAGGGGTGAGGGGATAGGAAAAATAATGAGACAAACATCATTATCCTATGTACATGCATGATTACACAAATGGTGTGACTCTACTTGGTGTACAACCAGAGAAATGAAAGTTATACCCACTTTGTGTACAATGAATTAAAAAAAAAAAAAAAAAACACCAGGACTTGACTACAACCCCAATTAATTGCAAAGAGGAATAAATACCAACAGACTTCTAGGTAAACTTTTACAGAGATCAAATCAGCTGAACAACTCTATCCCTGTTTTAGTCAACTTTTTTGCTGCTATGACTAACAATCTGACCAGAACACTTTTAGGAGGAAAAGTTTACTTGAGGGTCAGTTTCAAAGATCTTAGTCCACAGAAGGCCGGCATCATTCTTCAGTACTAGGTGAAGCTGAATATCATGGTGGAAGAGTATGGCAGACGGAATCAGGTCACACAGTGATCAAGAAGCAGATAGAGTCTCCACTTGCCAGATACAAATATATATTTCAAATCCATACCCCGATTCCCACCTCCTCCAGCCACACCCTACCACTTCAGTTACCACTCAGTTAATCACTATCAGGGGATTAATTCACTGATTGGGTTAAGGGTCTCATAACTCAATCATTTCTTCTCTTAACCTTCTTGCATTGTCTGGCATGTGAACTTTTGGGGTATACCACACCCAAACCATAACACCCTCAGACAAAGATATGCCTTTGCCTCACCCTACCTTTTCCTAGCCCTGGATGCCCCTAATTGAAACTCACCAGGACAGTGAACATTATGATCATCTGGTGTAATAACACATCACACACTCACAGGGCATGGTTCAAACCACAGCACAGTTTAAACCACCACAGATAGCAATTTTCTCCTAAACAAAAGAATTTTAAACTTAACTATTAGAAACAGATTTGTATGGCCACCAAGAGGAAAAAGGTCTTGGCCTGAGCTCATCTCTCCATCCCTGCCTCCCTCCCTTCCATCCCTCCCATGCTTTCTAGCTCATCTTTACTGCCCAGAGGAGAAAGTACCTGCCAACTTATGTCAAGAGAAAACCACTTCATCCCCAATTTAGATGCTGCTTCTTGGGTATGAGTGTGCTTTTAGCACCAGAACAGTTCCTTGTTTAAGGGTCACTGTTAACTCTTTCAACAAATACACACTGACAAGGTACAAGAGCAATCCCACACAGAAGCCTCTGGATTAAAATGCTCATGGATAAGGTCACTGAGGATTTAGACAAGCCAGAGAGCATCACCTCTGGAGTTACCTGTTTAAAAATTTAAAAATCAACCCAACCCATTTGCAGTAACCATATTAAAGGAGATCAGTTTATTAGCTTAGTTGATTACTATGTTAGGACTAGGAGATGAAGTGTCATTGAAGAAAAAAAAGAATACAAACCTACAGTGCAGCTTCTTTTCTTTCTCTTTCTCTTGTGTGGGAGCAAGAGGAAGCTTAAGAAAGATTCTAGAAAAGAGTTCAGGCTCTGGACCAAGAAAGCCAATCTTAGCTAAAGGTATGATGGCCCCCACCAGAAATGCTCACTTTCCAAAATCCAGACACAAGCTTCCTAAGAGCTGAGAAGCCCAGGAGGAAAGAGCACTTGCACCCAGTAAGGCTGCCTCTGCTGACCCAATTAGAGAAGAGGCCATCTGTCAGTGTGATGCTTGAAGGGTGCTAAATCACATGAGTTCCTGAGGGAAGACTCCACTTCCGTCCTAGGGGCAGGGGCAGTCACTGATCATGAGGACTCTTCTATCTAATCTCCTGTTAACATCAGCCACTGAGTAGACCATACCTCTCCATACAAACACATCTGCTGAATTCTATATGGAATCACTCTATGGCCTGGCCCCTACCCTGGCTAGCAATACTGATGCCTACATCCCAAGGCCTACGACCTACCCCAGTATCCCCAAGGTCTGCTGAACCACAAGGACTGGCTGTCTAGACTCTAAAGAGAAGGGCATGATAAAAAGAAATATGGGAAAACATTTAAACTCAACCTTATATAGTGGCTTTGAAGTTAGCTCAGCCGTGGTTCCAATCTGGAAGTTGTTACTTAATTTGCTCAAAGTCTGTGACAGACTATTTTACTCCTTAGAATCAGTTTTCTTGCCCATAAAATGGACAAAAGCTGCCTACCTTGCCAAAGCTGCTATGAAAATTTAAAAAAAAAATGTATACAAAGTCAGCTTTCAGGAAATAGTAATTAATCTTCCCTCTTTTTTTAATCAAAGTGTGATCCCAAATGCATGCCAGTCAAGAGTGAGATTTTACTAGATAGTTCCTGCAACACAATTTAGAAATGTAAAGAATGAGATCTATACAACACACAGTACCCACCTAGATGCAGGAACACACACACGATTTTCACAAATTCCTAGTTTATGATGTCAAGATTCTCTAAATAAAACAGACACTCATGCTCAAACTGTATGACGACTTCTGCTTATTTCTTTACCACAAATAATCAAGACCCTCAAAGACAAAATTTGTGTTCTAATTTACTTCTTTAAGTTTGGGGATGGCTAGGACTTCCTCAATGAACTTCTTGGGTTACAAAAGTTAACCTTAATTTATTTTTTTTTGGGGGGGGGAGGGTTTTATCTGTTTGTTTGTTTTTGTTGTTGTTGTACCAAGGATTGAACCCAAGGGAACTTAACCACATACCCAGCCCTTTTTAAATTTTGAAACTGGCCTGGGTAAATTGCTTAGATCCTGGCTAAGTTGCTGAGGCTGGCTTTTAACTTGTGACCCTACTGCCTCAGCCTCCTGAGTAACTGGGATTATAGGTGTGAGCCACCATGCCTGGCTCATTTTCTTTTTTTCTAGCACTGGGAGTTGAACCTAGGGTGGTACTCTACCACTCAAGTATGGCCCCAGTTTTTTGTTTATTTTGAGACAGGGTCTCACTAAATTGCTGAAGCTGGCCTCAAATTTGCATGTGATCCTCCTGCCTCAGCCTCCTGGTCACTGGGACAACAGGCATGTGCCACCAAGGCTGGCTATTACAGCAACTTTCAAAAGGAAAAGAGTGCCAAGTCTGCTACACCATTCTGTAAATATAATATTAAGACATTATTATAAAAATACCATTAATAGTTATCTCTTAGAGGATTTACTAAATTCAGAGTTTTATATTAACAAAGAGCAAATAATTATCACTACAGAAATTTCTAAAAAGAAAATTTCTTCAAAAAAAAAAAATTTAGAGCCTAACACAGATGCCTCCCAAAACTAGTTATTTAAAAAACAGTATAAACTATTTAGTGCCTTCTTATAAAATGTTTTCTCTAGATAACCAGAGCCCACTTGGTTCAACCACCTTCAGGGTTCCTAACGGAGGTAAATTTAACATTACCATCCAACTCTCCTCCCAGAAATTAAGACTAGTACCTCTCTCTACCCTCCTGGCCCACCTCCTCACCACTTCATATTTTTTCCAGCTTTATTAAAGTTTAAGTAGCAAAGAGAAATTATACATAGTGTGTACAATGTGATGTTTTGATATGTTGTCATACACTGTGAAAGGATCACCACTACCAAGCTAACAGATCCATCACCCCACACAGTCACCTTTTCAGGAGTATGATGAGAACACTTGAGATGTACCCTCTTCACAAATTTCAAGCATAAAATACATGAAGAGCCTGAATAATGCAGCTAAAAGCCTGAAGTGGCTCTCCAACTAGTCTGTCTGGTATCAGCCTCTCTATGGAGGCAGAGGGACTCCCTCCTAGTCTCAAGTTTTGCTTTTTTGCACCAGGACCTCAAAAGCACTAAAGAGGGTTCAAAGGATCTCCCAGACTTCATTATCAGAAGTCCCGTAGGAGAATCTGGGCTAATCACACGAGGACATCAGATGAAGAACACATGTAGGTGCTTTCCTCAGTGGTAACCCTAACCCTCTCATCCTGATTAAGGCATTTACTGCGGCAATAAACACACCTGACTGGTGCCAAAATTTCCATACAAAAATGGAGACAAACACTTTGTTTGCTTTGGGATTTATTGAAGTACCTGAGGTTGATATTGCTTTATGCTCTAATTCACAAAAGATAGGTAGCCTGAGAAGTAGAAGTAATATGTGTACCTTACATTTACTTTCTATTAAGTGCTTCAAAAAGTGAAAGAAATTATCAAAACTGCTATGTAAAGTTCTGTCTTGCTATGTCATGCTAACTTATAAGCAGTTACTTTCTTTCTTGAAGTGGTTCATTTAAAGCACTATTGCATTTTATTTTTTCAAAACCTGCCACAGCAATTGTGTTGAGTACAGCAGCCAGGAAGTTCACAGGAAGAGTTTTCAAATGCCCAAAACTAGGAAATGCACTTGAAAAAATCAAACAGTTATTTCAGAATCCAGAAAAAGGCTATGACACTCCTGACCCCACTGGCAGGAACATTAGACCATATTCCATTCTGCTCTTTTTACTGAAGAGAACTTCAAATAAGATTTCTGCTGTGAACAAAGGTATTCAAACGAGAAGCTCCTCTGGTAGCCAAGCAGTGAGATCAGGCTTTCCCTCTGAAAGGCCACAATGCAAGGACATAAAGTAGCTTGGAGATCATGAGCTCCTGTGCTCAAGGAAGCCCTGAACACCAAGGTAAGATGCATGAAATATACCACAGAACAGCTTTTCAGTCAACCATTCTTGTAATCACTTCTACTTCTCAGGCTACCTGTCTTTTGTGAATTAGAACATAAAGCAGTATCAACCTCAGGTGCTTCAATAAATCCCAAAGCAACTCAGCAAATGAGCCAAGTGTCATCAAACTATGATGGATGACAAATATATAACAATCAATATTTGTGGACAAAACTTTAGGGAACTCTTGTTTTCAAAACAAAGCTTCTTTTATGACATTTGAAACAAAGAGAAAGGATGGAAACTATTAGGCATCTATTAAGAGCTGTTGTAGGCATTATATACATTTTCCCGCTTAGTCATGTTAAGATCCCATTTGGGGACTGGGGTCGTAGCTCAGTGGTAGGGCACTTGCCTAGCATGTGTGAGGCACTCGGTTTTAATCCTCAGCCCACATATAAATAAGTAAAATAAAGGTTCATTGACAACTAAAAAAATACTTTTAAAAAAAATTCCATTTTGCTTATGAGAAAAGGAAGGCTCAATTTAAGCAACCTGCCATAAAGTGCAGATGCAACAGTGAAGCCAGTTTTTTCTACCATTGCTATCATTTATCGCCTTAAACTGGCTGGTCCAATAGACACTGTAACACAGCACTACAAGAACAAAGTACATATCTGCAAATCAACTACACTGGGTATGCAGTGCAGAAAAACAAGAGGTTCCCCCCAACTGATCCACAGATTTGGTTACATATGTTAGAGAGAAGATCAGTCAAAACAGTAGGCAAAATCTCAAGAGTGATCTAGTAAGAGATGCCCAAAGAGATGGAGGAAAAGTAGGGGCATTCCATGTAAAGGGGAAATTTTAAGCAAAGGTGCAGAGGCGGGAGAGCCCTGGGCATGCAGGGAACAATGAGCAATTCCTTTAGTTTCACTGCCTTCTCAGTGCCAGGATTGTGAAACATTTTAAGGTTGCAAGTTCCTCCGAAACTTGTAAGAAGTTACAACATACAATGAAGAGAGTGTGCATCCAATATTGCTGTCTTAATGAAGATCAAAGAGAGAGAAATCATCTGAAGTTTTTTTTTTCTTTTTTTCTTTTTTTTTTTTTAACCTCTTACAAAATCACTACACAGGCAAAAAGCTTTCCAAGTGTTCACCAATATTAACAATGGGCTACCTTTGGCTCAAACACATTCATACACTTTTGCACATACCAATGGTTCATTCAATCAATAATTGCTGAATGCCTTCTATTTGCCAAGCACTGGTGCTCTGGGCAAGAAATACAAAAATGAACTTGCCTTATTCTTGACTGCTGAAAGCACAGGAAGCAAGCACAATTAAAATGTGACAAGTGCTATAAAAATAGCAAATAGGGAATGACTACTGTTAATTAATTAGGTAGAACTATGCTGAAAGGGTAGTGGCCGAAGCAAATTTTAAATGCACTATTTTGCCCACATCCAGGTCTATCATTGATTTGGCTGAACTCTTGTAAAACAGATGACATATTTGTAGACATCTTCATAATTTTACTAAATTTCCATTCACCTCTTCATTTCTACAGATTTCATCAGTATTTTCTATGAATACAAAAAAAGAGAAATAACTAGGTCAGATAAGGTAAGGGACAGTTCTTCAAACACATGCCTTTATATTACTTATCATTCCCCCTACCCATGTGCCCTGCTAGGTTTTTAAGAAAGTCAACTAAAAAGTATCACATCAGAAAGCCCCACAATCCTCCCAAATATGTACGACTTCTGTTTCCAGTAAGTTTTCCTAGGCTCCTATTTGCCACAGTAAAGCTATGGACCTGGCACTCCCCTGGTTCTGGGGAAAGCATTATTCTGTAAACCTGAGATAAAGCACTCCCTCCTAGCACTACTGTGCATTTGCCAATTTGTTTAAATATCTGAGTTTTAACAGGAGAAGTAAGTAAAATGATGTTAAGATCCTTTAAAATATTTTAAAATTAAAGGATGAAGAAATAAACAAGCAAATAATGGAAGCACAACAATATTCTGAAATTTCACTTAGTTAAGCACTGATCTCTATTAGGACAGCTCAGATCTGAGATCCATTAAATGAAAATAAATTTATACCACCATAAACCATCCTAATTTTAAAGAAAGTTATTGTGAATGCACTAGTCACAGCAGAGTTCACTAACCATGTGAAAACATTAATGATAAAGTGGCCAATAAACCAACAGGGTGCTGTGACTTTGTCTCCTTAACTTCCACCTGCCAGTCCCCATCCTGAAGCAGGGCAATAATTACTGACTGAACTGACTCAAGTACAGACACACACACGGTGTCCACCTTTAGAATATCATCATCAGCCTCTTAACAAATCACCTTCTACTTCAGCAGGGCTCAGCATCACTCTGCTAATCTCGTAGTTTCTCTCTCTTCCATCAGTCTCAGGAAACACAGTGCAGACAGCAGAAAGGTAGCTTTCACCCCTTTTCCTCCACCCATATGTGGGAGGAGTGGTAAAGCTTTTATTTGAGGGGGTCTTTTTGTGTTTTTTGTTTTTGTAGCTGCTCCATTCAGACCTCTCTAGTCATCCCCCTCAACACCTGGAACAGCTTCTCCTCCCTCATCTGCTTCAAGACACACCTCCTCCCATTTTTAAAAATCCCTCCAGAAAATTCATTCCATGAAGAATCTCATTCATAGCACACACTTCCACCTCTCATTAGAAAGCTTGTGAATAATGCATAATGCTTGTGTAACAATAAGCTGTCTACACCACATGTCACACTTAAAACTTCTATTAGATCCACCAACAAAGCAAGAAGGCAGATAGGCCATGGATTACTGTCTCTATTTCCCACATGAGCAGCATCTGAACAGAAACCACACTGTGATCATTTTTGCATCCTCAGCAACTTACACAGACAATGCTTAATAAATAAGAAAGCAAGAAAGGGATTTGGGGGAGGTGAAACATTAGGTCTTCTGACTGCTAACTCAATGCTCTGAGAATGAAATACAAAGAAAAGTAGGTTAGCCATAAAATTAAATGAATGGTACAATTACGTAGTTTCTTATACCCAAGGGGAACCAGCCAAAGGGATTTATGCCTGAATTATGATCTGAATATGTCCTTCCAGAGCTAAGAAAAACACTGGCATTCTGAAAATAAAGTATAAATGTTATTGTTTAATAGTTCCATAAATAGGGATATTAAACTGTTAAACATTATCTAGCACAAACTTGACCCAAACACATTCTAAATGATCCTACTTGAAAAGATGCTTGCATATAAACTTTCACCCAAAAAGCAAAGCAATTCAGATGATGTGGTAGAAGCCTGGTTGAATTTATCTTGGGTCTTTAGGTTTAGAACTTTAAAAGAGCTTGAGAAACAAGCATCTGAATGATTTTATTGTGGGCCATGACTGCAAGCATCAATTCTTTTAGCAAACCCAAGCCAAGAGATAAGATAATTCTAATCACAGATAGACAGAGACAAACAAATCCAAGAATAAGCTTCTATTCTAATTCCCACTACTCAGAGTCTTACTCCACGGAGCAGTACTGTGCAACAAACTTGGTGATGCTACAAATTATCTATATTTCCACCATCCAATATGGTAGATGCTAGCCAGATGTAGCTAGGTTGATTGAGAAACTGAATTTTAAAATTTAATTCATAGTTAAATAGCCACATGTAGTTGGTGGCTACCATGCTGGACGGAACAGATATACAAGATGAAAAAATGTCAATGCTGGGGTTCAAACCCAGGATCTTGTGCACACTAGGCAAGTGCTCTACCACTGAGCTATATCACCTGCCCAAGATTCATTAACTTTCAACAAGATCTCTTAGAAGTCTAAAAGTAAGACCAAGCCAGGCATGGTGGTGCACACCTGTAACCCCAGCACTTGGGAGGCTGAGGCAGGAGGATTGGGAGTTCAAAGCCAGCCTCAACAATTTAGCAAGTCCCTAAGCAACTCAGTGAGACCCTGTCTCTAAGTAAAAATTAAAAAAAAAGTAAGACCAAATGTTTATCTAAGAATTTTATTACTAATGTGGACCTTCAAGATCTAGTAAAGGGAAGTCTTGTTCAAGGTCAAACAAATATCAACAGTCAGTTACAAGCTGGGCTATTTCTCTACCCTCACCACTCTCCAAGATGGTAATTTGCCTAGAAGCTCAACAATGATACCAGATGAAAAAGGAAATTAATAATCACAAATTATCTACAATGTGTCAGCCACTAAGACAGGTCTTTACAACTGCAATCATACTTCATTCTTAAAATTCTGATAAGTAGTCATTCCTATTCCAACTAAGTAACTCTAAAGAGATTGGCAAAACCAGGATTCTAGTCCAGAACTATACGACTATAGAACTACAGAATGCTACACCACAGTACTGCCTCCTTCAAGGTGAGCTCTTCTCAAGATCTGTCAGTTCTCTGATCCCCCAACTTTCACTGACCACATTGCCTTCTAAGTTTCCAATGTCCAGCAAACTCGACCTAGAATGCAGAGGATCAGGGTCATCACCAAGCACCAAATAACCTTTTGTTTCCAAGAAAACAATGACAAGTTTTATTTCTCCCCCTTTCTTATAGAAATCACTACCTTTGGCCTTACAGCAGGCTGCATCAGCTGGACAGCAGCCAAAGGAAGAGCACAGTGCAGCCAACATGTACTAATTAATCCCCATGAGTGCATGGAAGAGGTCCCAATATTCAGTAGTAATATCACTCTTCCCCTCCAGAAAAGGTGGGTTGATCACCCAAGGCCACACTGCAAGGCCATTGTGCCTAAATTCTCTCCAATCCTTAGACATTCCCCAGCTCCCATGAATCTAACTGATCCTTTGCAGAAATTCTCAGAAAGGACCTTTCCGACTTCAGAGAAACCCTTCTTTCTGCTGACAGCATCAGAGATTCACACTGTGTTCAAAGGGTTCCTGCACTGGACACCTCAGCTAGAAACAAAGTGACAGTAGATCCTAAGCAAATATATGTCCACAAAATCTGTACAAGAGGGTTTACAATGGCATGGCTCTTAATTGCCCAAAAGTAGTAACTCAAATGTCCATCAAGGGGTTGGGGATAAAGCTCAGTTGATAAAGTGCTTGCCTTACATGCACAAGGCCCTGGGTTCAATCCCCAGCACCGCAAAAAGAAAAAAGAAAAAAAAAATGTGTCCATCAAGTAATGAAATGGGAAAATAAAATGTGGTTTACTCCACAGAAGTCACTAAAAAAACTCACCTAACATAGACTTTATGGTACTTGAACTATATCTCAGTAAAGTTATGTGGGGCTATTTTTCCACTAAGATAATCATAACAAAGTAATGGCAGGTGCACAGAAGGGACATAACCCAGTCCAGTTGTATTTCAACTGCTAATTAAAATGTAAAAAAGTCAAACCAGCATTGTTTTTAAGAAGTCTTTCCTGAAATCAGCTGAAGACTTTACAAACTGTCTTTCATTGAAACATTAAAACACAAAAGCCAAAGAAAAACCAAAATCATCTCCATCTTACAGTTAAAGAAATTATGTCTTAGGTGTATGTATGAGTCTAGATGACCCCACAGAGTGTGGAAAGGAAAAAAAGAAGGAAACAAACTGTCAGAAAGACCTAGCAATTCTTGTCTGAAATAAATTTAATATTCCCTGTTACCAAATCTGAATAGATTAGATTATAATCTAGGAGTAATTGCCAAATAACAAATCCTATTCTAAGCACACACTACCACCGTACACAACTCAGTCCTCATAACCACTAGCTTCTGGCTTGAGCAAAATTAAGGTTAATGGGGCCTTGCTCTGGTGCCTCCACCCACTCCCCAAGTCTAGAGAGCCACCACTGTAGGAAAGCCAGTCAGCCAGACTCAGTTTGTCTAGCCACCAACATGTGTTAGTGCTCCAGAGATAGGACACTCCTTCTCTAACTGCAGACTGTTATGGTCCCAAAGCTCTTCTCAATGAAAAGATCCTATAACAAAAGTTAGTACTATCCTTGGGCATTACAAGTAAAACTCAGTCCTTTAAGGACAAAACTCATTGAAGAAACAAATATTTTTAAAAATTAAATAAAAACACATCTATATATAAAAAACCATTAATGACATCTCACATCCACCAGTGAAATATTACAATTGCAGTTCAATGACAGTAATGAAAAGCAGTGACCACCTCAAGGTCTAAAAGCAGGAAACAGTCTTGCAGGGAGAAGACCATACTGCCAACTCACTCCTGCCCTCCAACTTCCACTGGCTAAATCCAACTGGAAATGAGAGCCTCTGGTGCGGTTTAGAAGGGTAAGCAAAGTGTAGAGTGACTGCATGCAAAAGAAAATTAATCTGGCGCTGGGTTGCAGCTCAGTGGTAGAGTGCCTGCCTGGCATGTGTGAGGCACTGGGTTCATCCACATAAAAATAAATACATTGTATCAGTCTACAACTAAAAAAAATTATTTTAAAAGATATTAATCTGCACATGGGATCAGGGGTCCATCAGAAAATGATCTGGCAGCCCATTAGGCTTATCTAAATACATTTTCAATGGAAGGAAAGCAAGTTTCACCAAATAGTAGTGAAGGGTTCCTGTAGGAAGTGGATTAAAAGCATGTTCTCACAATCCCTGCCCACTGGTATATGTCTCTAGTTACTCAGGTTTAATACTAAATTTAAAGCCATTAAAATAAAGACATTTCTGTTATCTGCTTCATTTTCATTCCAGTTTTCTACCCCTTTTTCAAATACCTTGACTAAAATGACCTTCTGGTACAATACAGCTTCCCATACTCACACATTTATAACTGACACAAGACCAGCACTTACTTTTCTAGAATTGTCAAGTTGTCTGATCAAGAAAGTCTACATGCTAAAGTTCACAACAATGATATTCTTCCACACATTTGTTACAAAACTATTATTACCCAGTCCTGATGCTCATCCAGGTGCCATGGAGGATAGTTCCTCTCCCTTTCAGCACTTGAGAAAATAATATCCCATCCCCAACATGGTTAGTCCTCCAACTTGATCTTCAGAATTTTGAGTGAAATACTCCCACTTCAGCCTATCTCTTTTAATGCTAAACTTATTACCAAGTTTCCTCATTCGGGAACATTCATTCAATGACAATTGCATACATAACTGAAATGTTTTCTATCCTTAAGAGCACCCTGAAGGAAAAATGTGCCTTGAGGTGAAGCCTCTATTTGTCCAGAACTATACAGATCGACTACAGTGTCACAGTTTGGAGCTTTGACATTCCTAGAGGCCGTGTGTTGAAGGCTTGGTCACCAGCCCACGGCACTTTTGGGAGGAGGCAGAACCTTTAGGAGATAGGCTGAGCAGAAGGAAGTTAGGTCATTGAGAGTGTGTCCATGAAGGGGATATTGGGACCCTCACCCCTGCTCTCTTTTTGGTTCCCAGCCACCATGAGGTGAACAGCTTTACTCCATCGTAAGCTCTCTGCTGTGATGCTCTGCCTCAATACAAACCCTAAAGCAAGGAAGTCAGCCAACCATGGACTGAAACCTCTGAAATCATGAGCCAAGATAAGCCTTTCTGGCTTTAAGTTGATTATCTTGGGTGTTTTGTCACAGCAATGGAAAGCTGACTAACACAACGTCAAACATTCTTTTCCACTGCCCATGTAATTGATCACAATATCCAGGAAATGCTATTATTTTGGATGCAAAGAACATCTCCTACCCTGCCTCTCAAACCCAGAAAACCATCTATTCATGTGTTCTGATTTTTAATGGAAAAAATAATAAAAATGTAGAGAACAATTACGCTTAATAAATTGTTTTAAACTCCTATCCCTCAGATTTCTATGGATTAAAAGTATACTCTCTACCCAGGGATTTCCTATAAAATCTAATTGAAGTGCTTTAGAAACATCAAACCCAATTCTCCTCTTCTATCCGCATTCTGACCCACAGTATTCATGGAAAAGATCTTCCAATAACTATACAAGTCATGTAGGACTACCAGACAGACATTTCCCATGCCACAAAATGCCCAAAGAACTTCTTTAAAAATATTGACTATCAAAACTTGAAGAATTAACCTTGATTAGTCTCACAAAATTTCTTATCACTTGTAAGGACAACAGCCAATTTTCAGCAGAATTTTGGAGGCAGAAGAGACAATCAAGATAACTTTGTTTAATCCCTTTATTTTATGGATTAGGAAACTGGTACAGAGAGATGACAATTTGTTCCAAATCACACAACCTGTAATGACAACCCTGATCCTTGACATGGGTCCAGAGCTTTTGACTTTACTATGTTGCCTTATGAGACTAAGCTAACCCAAAGACACAATTAAAACAGAACTCAAGTCTTCTGATTCCCAGACACCTCTCCTTGAAGTCAAAATATTTTCTGTTCTCAAATGAGCACTTGCATCTTTCTCAGATTTTTTTATAAGTCAAATTTCTTAAAAAGGTGCAAAAATGTCTTCAATGAAATTAAGAGGAAGCCATTCTGTCTCAAATTATTGGAACATAGACTATAATTAATCCCAGTCCACTGAGAGGAATAGCCCTTGCCTTTAATTGGTACTAAACAGCCAGCATTCTTGCTGTCCAGAGGAAACTGCAGTGGTTCTCAAACATGCAAGGTCAGCCATACAGGCCTTGTCAAGACCAAAGCACAAAGTAGTTTTTGAGGGTTTCACCAAGGCAAGTGAGCACAGCACAGTGAAACTCTTCACTAAGATGTAGCAGACAGACACCATAAGAATAAAATTGGCAAGAAAAGACTCATGACCAACATGACCTCTCCATCAGATATAGCAATGCACTTTTTCCCCATAGTGCCTTATTCTAAACCAGAAATCTAAAAATAAACAAAAGTTCCAACTAACCATAAAGAGAATAACTACCAAATCATAATGGATGCTGTGCAATTTATATAAGCTACCTGAGGGCAACTGACCAATTTTTTTTAAAGTTCTTACTTTATTTGATTTTGAATTTTTAAAAAGCCTTCTTCATTCTTAATGCATAGGGTCTTGCTCTTTTAAAGTAAATGCAGATAAAATTAAATTCATTTTTGTGCATTGGCCCCTGGTTTAACATTTTTCCTGTGTAAAAGTGGTCTGCAAAGCCAGAAACAAGAGCAACCAAAACCAAAAAACAAATGAATAAAAGCTACTACAACTTAGTAGTAGAGAAGATTTGAGTTGACAGGTATTGGTATAATGGCATAATCCCAGGAAGAGGGGTCTGTAAACTATATTACCTATAGCTTTTTAGAGGTAAGCAACAATCTGAGCTAGAAAGTTGTTCTTCATATTCCAGAGGACCAAGAGATTGAATTAAACTTTCAGAATGAGAATTAGAGGCTTCATAGAATATTTGAGAAATCTACAGGTGGAGATAGTAGTGAGGGACATTCAAATTTAGTCAGCTTTCCAGCCTTGCCCCTCTGTATCTAGTTCCTTATCTTTACCAGTTGACTCTCAGGTTGAATTTCTAGAATCTTGGTCTTCATATGAGGTTTCCATTGATGAAAAAGTTCCCTAATCTCATTTAACATGTTCATTTTATAGCTGAAGACATTTCCTTATTGAAAGTTCACATTACAACTGACCAGATTTCTAAAAGAACCTTTCATATAATGAACACATTATGAATCATAAATCTTACACAAATGCTAAATAAAACTCCTTTGGCAGACTTCTATAATTTGTCTCCCTACAGAGTATTCTTAGTGCTCAACAAAGGTAACTGGCTAAAAATACATGCCAACTAGTGCTTGCATTTTTATCAATTAAAGTACTTTCATCAGCAATACAAAAGCCTTTACCCAAAGGTGAATGATTCTCCCACTGAATTGAAGGCTCTTGTCTCCTATGTACCACACCCCATTCATGAGCTTAAAGAAGCTGAAAATTACTGTCATTGGCTTAACAATAGGAGAAAAGTGTTCAAAAAAAAAAAAAAAAAAGACAAAACAATCAAGGATCCTAATGATAGCCTCAAAGACAGTCCCGAATGATCCTAGCCTATTGGAACTCATGTTCTGGTCCAGTCTCCTTCCACAGTGAGCAGAGCTGACTCATTTTATCAATAGAATATCATAGAGATGGTGTAGAACTTCCTGGATCGTTTCCACCTTGCTCTCTCTGCCAGCTCTGGGAAAACCCAGCTACCACATGGAGCTAGCACACACGTTATCAGTGTGTGACACCTACAAGGAAAGGCACAGAGGCCTCCAGTCAGCAGCCCCTCACCAAACCTATGAAAAAGATGCCTTTGATATAAATCTTCTGCCCCAGTCAGGTCTTCATGACGGCTGGCCCTTCCTATGACTACATGAGAGGCCCTGAGGCAAAATCTCCCAATTTCCTGACCCACAGAAACTGTGAGAAAATAAACATTTGCAATTGTTTTAGATTTGTGGGTTTTGAAGTCATTTGTCACACCACCATAGATAACTTACACACTTTCCCTGATTAATTCAAAATCTCCTGCTTAACAATTTTTCATTTTGTCCTTTCCATTGGTTCAGTGACCACCAGAATCACTTCTCAATCAGCTTTTCTCTGTAAAGAATGCATCTTTTCTAAGTCACCAGCACAGGCTCTAATTATTTTTGGCCATCCTTTTTATGGAGTTAACAGATGTTGGAAGTTACTTCTGAAAATCCACTTCCAACCAGCTCAATATAGTCCATCCTAGTGCTAATAAAAGATAGTAGAAGGCATGAAATGGTCTGAACATTTGGGTTCCCCCACCCTCAAATCCGAATGTTGAAATACTAACTTCCTACATGATGTATTAAAAGATAAGGCCTTTGGGAAGAAATTAGGCCATGAGAACAGTGCCCTCATGAATGGGATTAGCACCCTTATGAAAAGGACACCAGGGACTCTCTAGCCCTCTTTCGACCATGTGAGGTACAAGATGTCAGCAGTCCACACCTCCAAAGAAGATCCTCACCAAAAGTAGATCATGCTGGGTGGCATCTGGGTTTGGGCTTCCAGTTCCCAGAAACTTAAGAAATAAAATTTTGTTATTTAAGCCACTCACTCTATGATAGTTTGCTACAGCAATAAGAGGCCATAAGTGTGTGCTCACAAATAATCCTGTAGTCATCAGAATTTTTCCTTGTTAAAAATCCCTGTGCTTTTAATGCCTCTCCATCCACCCTTCTTCCCTTCAGGCTTCATACTCTATTCTCCACACATAATACTCAGCAAGGAAGAAACCAACAAAATTATAAAATGAAAAAGACTCCAGGAGATGCATATGAATAACCAAACAATCATTATACATGTCTTACGTCATGAAGTATTTATTATTGGTTTTTATAGTATCCTTACAAAATAAGCTGAGAAAGAGAGAAAAGGAAAAAAATCAGAAAGTAGGACAATGACTGTTTTCTGTGAACAACAGAAGCTAGAACAATCCCAAGGTTCAAATTTCCACATCTTTGCATTCTTTCTCAGTAAGTCAGACCCCATGTGCCTGCCTTGGGTAAGGGAGAAATGCTTTCATGTTAATTACCTACATGTCCAGTCATGGAAGGCTAAATTGCATACATTAGTGGCCTAGACAATCAGCATGCAGTATTTGCACAAATGAGCCTCCCACTACTTCACCTAACTGCCTAACCAGAACCACAAATTTTGAAGATTAACAGGAATACAAACAAAATCAATAAAGTGAAATATCAAACACAAGACATCAAGCAAATAGACATTACTGAACAATGAAAGCCATATTTAAGGTGAAGCGACTATAATTTAACTGCATAGTAAGCGCTTGTTTAAGTCTTCTTTGCCAATCAGCCACATAGCTTACATGTAAGTAATAATTTGGATTTAGCATACAGAAACCTTCCAGATTCATTAAATTGCAACCCAGCCAGGTAATGCTGACCCTATAACTTCATGTAAATGCAACAGGAAGTAATTAGTACACTAACCACACTGTCTCCTCCCTTCATGACAACATGGTACAGGAAATGCTGAATATGTTAAGATTTTTCAAATCAATGGTTTTAAACTACACAAACGGGGGGGGGGGGGGGGCATGATTTAAAGAATGACTTTTAAAAATACTGCCTTGACCACTATCCCTTTCTCAGGTGGATACTTTATTACAGAAAATCAAAGAAATTTTCATTTATGAGCTACAGCTTGCACTAAATTGAAAGATGCCCAGAATAAAATCAAGGAAAGATTTGATATAGAAGAAAGAAATATGCATGCAACACACAGATGTAATTTAATGACTTTTACTTCTTTTACATAAACAAGAAATGGATAAAATTCTGACATTAAAAACATCAAGAGAAAAAAGAATGTTAACTCTTCAGAGAATTCTCCTTCATATCCCCAAACCAAAGAATTTATAAAACATTCACACACTGTAAATATATTTCCCATTTTCCCATTTGACTCCATAGTTCTGCTTTGGATTTTTTTTTTCATTATTTAGAAAATCCTTTATTAGTTTCTGTAATCAAACCCACATAGATAAGACCTTACAGATTTAATACAGTGTGTTTTCCCTGAACAAATGGAAAAAAATTAACATTTCTAAACCAAAATATGAATAGTTCTGCTTTGGATTATTAATCGGGTTCCCTTTCCTCTCCTTTCCTCTCTTCTTTCCTTTGTCTCTATTTTTAAAAATATAAGCCCTAAGTATCAACCCAAAAGGACTCCAAAGACAACTGGTCAACTTGTTCTATCCTTCAGAAACAGCAGGAGATGGTCAGTACTATTTAGGTGTGAAGTTCCTCCAAGGAAAATTCAATTGCTATTTTCACTGTTGAAAAAAATAGCCTTTCAAAATGAAACAAAAAATTATATCCTGGAATTGCATTTGCAAGGACCAAGACTTCAGAGTGTCATGACCAGCTCAATTAGGCTGCCAATTAGGTTGAACACAGTCACCAAGAGACAGTGCAGTCTTTAGTACTGAAGAGGAAACTAACTCAAAGGGAGCAGATTCTATAAACCTTCCTCATCAATAAGCTTTAAGGTGGAAATCACAAAGAACACCCAAAAGCAACTGATAAATACCAGAAAACAGAATCTTTTAATCAGATGCACAGTCAGCTTCCTGGAGCCTTGGGGTGTGGTTTTAAAACAGTTGAGAGGAAGCAAGACAAGATGACCTCATACACCTGGAAGACAGACTCTGATTTCACAATGCCCTTCCAACCTGTTTTGCAAATTACCAGTGCTCTTGGGGATCCAAGAAATTCCCCACTTCACTCTTTCAATGCAGACATTATTGCCTAAGAACTTTGTCAACTAAAATATGAAACATTTGAGTGCAAAGGCGTTAAATGTGTAGAGATAGGACTCTCTTAAACATGATAATCCACTTATTTTTCAGCCTCATTCTGAGTAATCTCCAGCAATTAAGTCACATTTCCACTCAAAGATTAGGAATATAAGGCCCAAAGTCAAGACTAACAATCCACAATAAGAGGGGAGCCTCCTACACTAAATAAGCAAAATAAAACTATTGCTCAGAGCATTTTAAACCAGATTACATAGTATTTTTGAAGCAGCAACTCTACCAGGATTAATTTTTATCCTTTTATGTCTAGACCATGTCTCTAGTCAAACATATATTACTATGCCTAATCCAGCATCAGGCAGTTTCTAGCACAGAATCTGTTCAATTAATACGATAGAGAAAATGTACTGTTCTTATTCTCATGCAAAAATCCCAATACATCCAGAATTAAACTCTTCTTGCCCTCTATGGCCCAACTGGACTAGTTTGTTGGCCAATCTACACCAATCATTTTCCAAAATCCTGGGCACTATACACATGGAGTTATTGATTCTTCCCTCTGCCAGTCTACAGATCATGGGTTCTGAACCTGGGATCCATGATCCCCGAGAGTCTGTGAATGGATTTCTAAAACTGCATGTTATTGTGTGTGTGTGTGTGTGTGTGTGTGTGTGCATGCGCACACATGCACAAAAGTACACATACTTTTCTTGGGATAAGGATCCATAGTTTTAAGTAGAGTCTCAAAGAAGTCCCCAAACCAAGGACCAATTTGAACGTGAGCCCAGTCTTTCATTCCCAGGTACCAATACTTGGTTCTTCTCTCCTTCTTCAGTTGTGCAGCCACCTCTCCTGTTTGTTGTCTCCTGTCACTGTTGTTCACTGTCTAATGATGGCAGCAGAATTATCACCCTTTCTAACTTGTCTTTGTTCACCATAAGCCATCCTAAGATTGTTTCCAGATGACATTCCTAAAAGTAAGTTCAATCACAACTTCTCCTGTCCTTTCCAGAATTTGTGTGATTCTGGCCATACCAATGGCATGCAGCCCCCACCACATACTGTGTGCCTTTTTCTAGAATGCCTTCCCCAAAACTGCTACCCATCTCTCTGAGTCCAAGCCATTACATTCATCTCCCACTGTCCATGGGAAAGTTGACTCTTCTTCAGTTTCTTTTCTAATTTTTGTCACTCTGAACCCAAAGAGCATATGTACATGCCATTTAATGCATTTCCTATTACAGACTTTACTACGTAAGTATCTTGTCTTTTCATCTCTGTATACTCCAAAAGAGGGCTCAGCACACCATGGTCACTCAAGAAATCCTCACTGAATGAATATATCAAATGTTATGTGTTGGGTACATAGTAAGTATGCAATACCATAGGTGATCTTCAATAATACTTTTACTTCATCCTACATCTCAATTTTCTAAATCCTCTGCTTAATAAAGGTATTGTTTAGGGTTTTCAGGATGAATGTTCAAGATGGGAGGAAAAAACTTCTCTCAAAAACCCTGTAATTAACAAATTCTACTCATGGGAGACAATTCTAAACTCTCAATGCCAAAACAGAAACAACCCAACTAAAACCTTTGTTGAATAAAGCTGGATTTATTTCAGATACTAAACAGAAACATTATTGAGGAAACTCATTTATGTAAGATCAAAGTCACAGGCTAATTCCAAAATCTGGGTTAGTCTCTGGCTGCATGATTTACCATTTTACCAGGAAAAAAGCCCAAAGCCTATCTAAATAGATTAATTTATTGGAAAAACTAGTCATGGAATTGCTTCAGAAATTCTGCCAAATTTGCTCTTGCTGCACTAGATTGTCTCAAGATATGTTTTATAGTTTATGACTGCTTTGTTTAAAAGCCTGGCTCTCCAGCTAACATGAAAATATGCAAAAGTAGGGTCAAAAAAAATTAAGACTAAACTGCCAACATTTTCTTTTCATTCATCCCTTAAATAATCTATTGTTTAATAACTGTGCATGTCCTGGGGTCTCTATTTCAGTAAAATATAGAGAGAGAATTAAAAAAAAAAAAAAAAAAAAAAAATTTATGGTCCTTTTGTTTTTTCACAGAGCTGTACTGCCATGACCACCATCAATTTCAGATCATTCTCATGACCTCAATTAAATATGTATATATATATATATTTATTGGGATGGGGTTAGCAAAGTGGGAAACCACTTGTCTTGCACATGCAAGGCCCTGAGTTCAATCTCCAGGGAGGGGGCGGGAGGAGGTGGGCAATACACACACACAAAACACACAAATTTTTAATCTTAACCTTAATATCTGTGGATCCATTACAAATTCTTGAAGGAGGCAAAATTTTCATTGAAAATGTTGAAACAGTCTAAATTGCCATGGGACCCAATTTTTACCCCTACTTCTCTTTTCTATGTAAACTCATTTCTCCATAATTAATACATACAAGGAGGAAAAATGTCCAAGAGGGAAGCTTCAGGTAACTGAAGCTCCTCAGGCAACTACATCGTGAGCACCTGATTAATACCCTTAAATAAAAATCAATGTTATGAATTCCAATGTAAATAGCAGCAGCAACAACAAAAATCAAATATTTACTCCAAGCCATTTGGGGTCTGCTATTGCAAAATAAATTAATGTATGGGATTGTTTAGCAGGTATCAGAGATACCAAATATAGAAGTCAGTCCACTACTGAGACCGTAAAAATATTGACTTGTCAGAAGCATCAAGAATGACTGCTCTGGGCTGGGGATATAGCTCAGTTGGTAGAGTGCTTGCCTTGCAAGCACAAGGCCCCAAGTTCAATCCCCAGCACTAGTCTTTTATAAAGCACTTCTTCTAAAGCACCTCAGAAACACTGAGAAACAAGGGGGACAGAAAATAAATTGTTGCAATTAGCAGGAATCTTTGTAAAAGCTCCCAAAGGAAACTCCAAATGGGAATAGAAGAGCCCCATAATTCAGACAGCTCTTACACTGAGATTCAAAGATTCATCAGGAAACAAAGTAACAAAACATAAGAATAAGTTTGCTATAATCAATTTCCATTTAGTTATAATTTAACATCTAGAAACTTGAAACAAAAAGTTTTTTAAAATCTGATTTGGGGTTTTTTGTTGTTGTTGTTGTTTTCTTTGTTTGATAACAGCTTTGAGATATCATCCATGTTCCATGTAATTCAGCCATTTAAAGAACATAATTTTTTAAAAAATAGAATTCAGTCTTTTAGTTTTTTTCCCAGAGCTGTACTGCCCGACCACCATCAATTTCAGATCATTGTCATCACCTCAATTAAAGCCCTGTACCCTCCAGCCCCAGTTCTCGCAGGCTGAGGCAATCACTGAAGTACTGTCTCCATGGATTTGTCTATTATGGACATTTCATGTATATAGAATCTTACATTGTGAGAGTGATTGGCTCCTTTGCTTCTTACATTTGTGAGAACGACTGGCCTAAGGTTTCTAGATTCATCCATATTGTAGTGTGTATTCTTTTTTATGATCAAATAATATTCTATCATATGAATATGCCATATTTGGTTTCTCTGTGCATCAGTTTATGAGAATGTCTTTTAAAGGAAACAAAGATCAATGAGTTATTGAGTGGGATCTTGTCATCAATAAAAAGGTTTCCTGAAATTAGCATAGACTCTGCTTCATTCATCATGAATCAGTAATCAATGATCCTACCTATGACTCTAAAGCCCTACAGGGTGCTCAGTACCTTCTGAACATGGAAGAGTGTCAGGGAGGGGAAACAACCAAACACTGCACTAGAACAGGAGCACTGGTGTCCCTATCAGTCCCAGATTCTTCATCTATAAAATACTCCAAATGTTTTTGGTCAAAATTAAATCTCCTTGCAAGCACAAGGCCCTGGGTTCAATCCCCAGCACCGCAAAAAAAAAGAAAAGAAAAGAAAAGAAAAATTAAATCTCCTTCAGGAGTTAGCCCACTCTGATTTGCCCCTTTAAACTGTATTTTTCATGATCCTAAAAAAAAATGATCTAAATGTGTGCCAAGGCTCAACTACAAGGAAGAAGAGAGCAAGCCTCCTGACAGACCAACAATATGGAACTAAACTGCTTGGCAATAGACACTTGCAAATGTTCAAAATTTCTCATTGAAGGCATGAAAAAATAATCATATGGATGCACAAAACAAAACAAAATCACACAGGAATCATACATACCAAATATTAACAGTGCTTATCTCTGGGCAGGGGAATTGGAAATTATGTGTTTTTCAACTGCATTTTATATTCTGCATGATAACTTTACAGTAACAAGCCTGAAATTGAGTATAACTCCTCATTCTACATTATTATACATAAAATAATTTCCCTCTACCAAAGCCCTTTACAGGATTCATCCCATATCAATGTTGTAAAATAGTTAGATAATCTGTTTTGCAGATGGTGAAGTGAAAACACAGGGGATTATGGGGAAGTGACTGGCACAGTTGAGATTAAAGTCCCTGGATGTAAATCATTCCAGCCTTCATGGTTAAGCGGTTAATCAGAAATATCAAGCCAGGAAAAGGAACGATTTTACGGGAATTGGGCTATAATGTAAGAGTTAGGCACCTAGAAACAAGGTAACAAACCACCTTTTCATGTGATACTATTTTGCCACTCAACTCAAGAAGATCAGATTTAGGTAGAAACAGACACAATGAATGAGAATAATTATCTATAAATGTAACAGTAAAGTAAAAAAGTATATTTGAAACAAAACAAAAAGTCCACAAACCGTCTACAATGTAAAATAGACACCCCAAAAGGTTGCCTAGGGTTTCTTCATTTTTATTTTAATGGAAGCACTCCATTCGAGTAAAAATTAAATTGACAATATCAAGTTAAATGCAAGCAAAAATCTGCAAAAATCTATTACTATCATTATCCAGATTTCTCACCACATATGTGAAACTCAAGAGACATAATTTTTTTTTTCTTTTGCAAGGGTAGTATTCTTCAGATAAATGTTTTTCCAGGGGAAAAATAAGACTATAGATACTAATATTAACATGCCTGCTACAATTTAGACCTCTTCTCAATATTTTCTGGAGTCTTGATTCTTTACTGTTTCATATGCAGCCAAAAACTTTAAAAGCAATATTGCTGATCTTTGCATAACCTCAAAGGAATAGTTACTGGCAATTCAGAAAAACCTAAAAAATAATCTCTCCTCACAGCCCCACCCCATACTGGGGAAGGTTCAGAACCTATGATCTGTAGACTGGCAGAGGGAAGAGTGCTCTACCCCTGAGCTGCATACTAGCCCTTTTTATTTTGAGATAGAGTCTTGCTAAGTTGCTGAAGTTAGCCTCAAAATTGGGATCTTCCTGTCTCAGTCTCCTAAGTTGCTGGATTACAGGAATGTGCCACTGCTTTCATCTTAAAAAATAGTTTTACATACAAATCTAAAGAGCAAAAAAATTTTTTTTTTCATTGTGGGTTTTATGCAATATCTGACCAGGTCATTTCAATAGTGTATTATAAAAAAATTTCTGGAAATTGTCATGTAATACACCATTTCCCTCTAAAATAGATATTAGAATGGTATAGAAAATGCAGTAATAGACAAGTGTTGTTTTGTGGAACTTTTTTTGTCCCTCCACCCCAGATTTACATAACTGGTATACATTGGACTGTGAATGTACAATGTATTTTGGTACAGGCTGCAGTCAATTATTCCCAAAGTGTAATCTTAATTCTTTCAGAATAGGCCATTAGTATTTACTTTCAGTACTACTTCCTAAGCACCTCATTAAAATACCATAGGATTGTTCTGGGAAATACACAAAAAGCATGCACACAGTGCAAGTCCTTAAAAAATGGTGATTATTAACCTAACTCTGGTAGTAAAGCAACATTTATTGAGCAAATAAACAAGGAAAGACAGAATACACAAAATATCCTCTTCTTCCAAATCTACTCAGTGGCTTTGTAAATGGTAGTGGGAAATAGCTGGTTATTCAAAATCTCACCAAACAAAGATGGACTAGATG
>JAJEJO010005726.1:475699-522645 GCA_020662805.1 Glaucomys volans
CAAACAAACAAAAACACCTCTTAAGCCTGCTACAAATATAAAACTGAAGCATATGTGGCCCAGTAGTTAAGCTGTGTTCAAAACAGTTACCACATACAGCGAACCACTGCTCCTATGAAGAATGGTAAAGATTCCTAGAGCCTCTGCCCACATTCTTTGTCACCTGTTTAACACATAAATCCATGTTATGTGTGTTTGTTTATAGAGCTTAATGAGTCATCACACTGAACTCAGTCAACAGTCCATCTGAAACACCTTACCTCACATACACATCTCCCTATGGCACATCACAACCGTATAGAACACTATAGAGAACTTCAACATTATGCATGCAGACAACTTTAAACTGCAAAAATCACCAAAAAGCACAAAAATCCTAAAAACATGGAAGTAAATGGAAAATGAAACTATCACTGTGTAAAGTACCCAAGCCGAAGCAAGAAGGCAGAGAATCTCCATATTCAACCTCAGCTGAGAACAAGCATCCATCCTATGTACACGCCACAGTTTCTTTATCCATTCATCTGTTGAAGGGCACACAGGTTGGGGTTCCATATTTAAGCTATTGTGAGTTGAGCTGCTGTAAACATGGATGTGGCTGCATCACTGTAGTGTGCTGATTTTAAGTCCTTTGGGTATAAACCCAGGAGTGGGATAACTGGGTCAAATTGTGTTTCCATTCCAAGTTTTCTGAGGACTCTCCATACTGCTTTCTATAATGGTTGCACCAATTTGGATTCCCACCAGCAATGTATGAGTGTACCCTTTTCCCTACACCCTCACCAACATCTATTGTTGCTTATATTCTTAATAATTGCCATCTGATTGGAGTAAGATGAATGGGATGGATTCAAACTAAAAAGCTACTTCTCAGCCAAAAAAGAGTAATGTAAAGAGAGAGCCTACAGAGTGGGAGAAAAACTTTGCCACATGCACCTCAGATAAAGCATTAATCTCCAGGATAAATAAATAAGTCAAAAAACACCAAAAAAAAAAAAAACCCACAAATATTTCAATCAACAAATGGGCTAAGGAACTGAGCAGACACTTCTCAGAAAAGATACAATCGATCAACAAATATATGAAAAAATGTTCAACATCTCTAGCAATCAGAGAAATGCAAATCAAAACTACTCTAAGATTTCATCTCACTCCAGTCAGGATTTTTTTTTTTAACCATTCTGTCATGCTAGGACTATTTCTTAAAACATACACATTAGAATTATTTCCAAATGGTGAAGAACACATGGTACAGAGCACACATGAACAGTACTTACAGCATTACATTGTACAAAAGGACATTTTTTTGTGTGTGAAATTACAATACGCATTTAACAGTGTGATAGACTATGACTATTACAAGAATCTGTTTACACAGAAAGGAAGAATGCCTGGAAGAGAGATAAAAAGAAAGACAAAGGGTCAGATTTTCATTTCTTGATGCACCCTACGTATCTGCAGCTCCTTTGAAGTTCAAGGGAGTTTCTTCCCAGAAAGACTACACACAGCACAGAGCAGGATGATCCAAAAACAAGTTCAGTCACTGGAGCACAAGAAAAAGCTAAAAACTTTTAAAAAAAGAAAAATACCCCTCCAGTAGAGAGGGTTGGAAAGGAAAGCTCTTGAATGTAAACTAACACAAGAAGGATGGTTCCTATAGCCAAAGGCGAGGGATAACTCATAAGGAATATTTTCATTGGGAAAAAGCAGTGGTTTTCTTAGAGCAGTGAAAAAGATAATCGTTTAACTCCCAATTCTGTTTCTGTTCAAGAAGAGAAAACAAATGTTTGTGATGCTGTTACATTTCATTTATAATTCTCCTCTTTGTTCACTTTTGGCAGTTACCATTGTGAGCATTAGGGTAAAGTCTAACACCCCGCCAAAAACACCAGCAATGTGATTGATGTGTGATTCAAAAAAGCTGTCAAAATGAACACTCCAAAAGGAATGAGTCACACGGCTGGGCCAGGCATGCTAATATTTTTGTACCATATTATAATCCTTTTCATCTGGACCTTCTTAGAATTGGTTTATTATGTCCTTTCATGTAATTCTAAGCTAAGGGCTACAATAAAAGGCACAAGGAATTTGACAGAATGGGTTCATACCTTCATTACTAAAATTCAAAAATTAAGGCCACTTGATATGGAAATAGGGCACACGCAAAAAAATGCACACAGCTTTAGCCCACGCAACTTTAAGAACCCTCAAGGGTCTGAGAACAGAGAATTTTATCTCACAGTGTTCTGACAGTGCTATCAGATATTCTTTTATCTAACTTTAAAAATTAGACTGCCACTACAGAATTTAGGGCAAAAGTGACATTGATCGGATGAAAAAAAATAAACAATTTTCCTCACTGCAAAGTGAGAAAGAAGCGTGCATCTTCAGAAAATTCTAGGCTTTCATTCTGGATGGTGGTAGTGTTTTGCTTTGGGACTGCCCTTTGTCTCAGAAGCTTAGCTCTGGTCTGATTCAGCAAGACTGAGTAGGACATAACTCAAAGGGATTAATACAGAACTTCTAGAGAAAAAAAAAAATACATAGGAAGGGAATGCAACCTATAATATCCTCTTTCTTTGCTTTTCAGAACAAGTCAGATGGCACTGTGTTCTTGATTTGAAACAAAGCAGTTCCTACTGAACAATGCTCTGAATAAATCAAACAGAAACCCATCTATACACAAGTTATACAAATTCTCCCTCCACCCACCAGCCACTACTGGAATTCAAAATAAAATCCAAATGACCCCATCCATCTTGGAATGGAGATAGAGCCAAGCAAAACTTCAACAGCAGTTTCTTCAAGGCTCAGATGGTCACGACCTTAAATGTGTTTTCTCCTGTGAACTAGCTGCTTAGTGGTCATAGCGTTGTACACAGCATGGAGGCTGTCTGCTCTAATTTTGAAAACAATGACACTTCCATTACACCCTGGAATGGAATAGTGAATGAAATACCAGGGACTGTTTTTCTAGATAGCATAAAATATACAGGAGTCAAGATTAAATATTTTAGTAGAGGCTACCTACATGGACCAGACTTCTGAAAATATTCACATCTCAAACAGTACGTGCAAACTTAAGGCAAGAGTAGCAAGTATTATACACTATCAGTTCAGTTCTGGCACTCTGGGGCCCAGCTTCCCTATTAATTTTCACATCTGAGCTGATGAAGATTTAACTAAAATTACTTATGTATTATACTAGTGCTCTAACAGAGTCTAGAGCCTAAAGCCAGTGCTGTATCAAGTCCAAACAAAGGGTACCAGCAATCAGAACTATCATTTTTGTCAAGTGCTGATCTCAGTGCCACAATTCAACTGCATTATATGCAACATTAACTAATATTCACAGCAACCCAAAGAGGTGGCTCCTGAACTCACATGACTCACGGCTCCCTGGACCTGAAAAGATCAATCAACTACAAGCAGCAAAAATTCTGATTCAAACTCAGGTCTAAAACCAAAGTCTATGTTCATAAATAAGCTTATTCTTTCCTTTTTTAATAGCTCAGATAAATGCTCTTATATGAAGTGCAATGCCCATACTTACAAATAAATTTTGTAGAAAAGACTGCAAGCTTGCTAGAAAAGTGAATTTGGTGGACATCTGCTCAGTTTCTGACACTTGCACACCATAGGAATAAGGTTCATGGTCTACTACAATTTGGGGTACAATCCCCTTAGCACCTTAAAGGTGATATCAGTATTTTTTAACCACATTCTTCAAAGTTGTTTACACAAACATATATCCAGAGCTTTAAATATTCAGGCACCAAGCAAAATTCATTTTATCTATGTATTATATACTACAATTTTCAGCCAAATTAATTGTCTAGATTTATTAGCTTAACCTAAAATGTTATAAAACTTCAACCTTAGCACATCCTTTGATAGCACATTACATACACAGCATATGCACATGTGAAAATACCTTTTAAAATCCGATCATCTCCACTCACAGGCCTGTCTTCTACTAGGCAGTTAATACCTTAAAGGTAGAGAGAAAATTTCTTTTTTTTTTTGGCGGCTGTGCTGGGGACTGAACCCAGGGCCTTGTGCTTGTGAGGTAAGCACTCTACCAACTGAGCTATATCCCCAGCCCTGAGAGAATGTTTTAGTCACCTGTGTGCCCCAGCATCTTAATAGAACCTTGCTCAGTACAAACACTCAAACAGATCATTGGTTAGAGGAATGAATGAATAACATGGGGTTGTTTTTCAAAAATAAGCAATCTCCAAATAAGACCTACTGATACAAGGTAAAGCAGCTGTTCTTCTCACGAGGAAGTCCAGATCTATGTGTTATCTGTGGGGGCTGAGCAAAAGGCTTACCACACTGTCTTTAAACTGTAACAACACAGGCCATTTGACTAGGGACATTTACAAAAACAAAAGCTCAGATACAGTTGTCTGAAAGGGAGCCTTGAGAACCCTTCAGAGGACAACTGTTACTAGAAAAAAAAGAAAAAAGCCAATTTGATCACAAGCTTATTTGGTCTTTACTATTTCAACAGTGGACAGTAACCCATTCATTCAGTTCTTATGTTATCTTTAATTTTTCAAAGAATATATAATTACTATTTGTTCTGGATTTATAACAACAAAATGAACACAAGCTGAAAAGATGTTGAATTTACCATCGCAGGGATTTCAATTTATTCTGAAACATTTTATGTTTATTATATTTATACTATACTTATAGTTTAAAATGTGTTAATCTTGTATTTTTTTAATTGCAAGTCAAAACAGTGTGTTAGGAACATGATTTTCAAGTGAACAAAGCTCAGATTCTCAGCTCTGATATCCACTAGAAATGTCTCCCTTCAGGCAAGTTACTTCTCTAATCCTGAGCATCTCATACATGAAACAGGGATGATATCTACCTTTCAAGTTCCTGAGCTACCTTTCATATTTACTAAAATGATTAAAGAAATGCATAGGCTGGGGATGTAGCTCAGTAGTCAAGTGCCTGGTTAGCACGTGCCAAATCCTGCGTTCCCAGCACCCCAGAACACACACAAAGAAACACATAATAGGCAACCTATATTGTATTATTGTATGTATGCAAATATCAAATCCACATTTAAATCCACTTGAAGGCTGCCTTACATCCTCACAAACCCACAAATACAAATGTAAAGATTGACTATGATACTAAATAGTATAAATCTATGGGCAAGTGAGAATACATTAGCATTTTCCATCCATCACTGCTGGACATCTGAGAGTTCTGTGCACAGAATGGTCTGAATTTTTCTTTTATGGATTCTCCTTGAGTCAAGCTCAAAAGCTCTCAAACTTTACCATGTGTAAGAATTTGTTTCAGTACAGAATACACATTCTGTACTTTTAAGGGCAACTTAAAGGATTTTAGGGGTAATTTTAACTACATAGAACTTATTTTTAATTTTAGAATCAAACCCATTTAATCTTTTTAAAGGAAAGATTAAAAAAAAAAAAGAAAGATGAAAAGAATCTGAACCACAAATTAGCAGCCAGCTACAGCAATAAAGTAATTTACTTCTACTTTGCTTGTCCCAAGTCCACATATGGCTTCAAGCAGACAAAATGGGTCAGTCTCAGCACTGGCCTTCATATAGGGCACCACTCACAATTATCAGTAAATATCCCATGGCCCAAACAGAAGTCCCATGGGTCTAGAACAATGGCACACCTGAAATGATCATTTGTTTTAAAATCATGTGAATTTAACAAGAGGCAGAACTGTGACTTCACATAGCCATTTACAAGAAATGTCTCTGTTAAGGCAAAGGAACAGAATCCTAGCCTCTACTTTCAGGCTTTCCTGAAGGCTTGCAAGGTCTGAAGCCAAATGAGCTGCATCATCCACGTGCTGTTGCCTTTATTTGCTCCAGGGTTCATGGAAGCCCTTTCAGAGCCAAGAGGCAGAGAAACGTCAAACTCCTGCTGCCTGGAGGATCTGACCTGCTCTTCACACATGCTGCCTTCTTATCCCTCCTGTCTTACTGGAGATGACAACACCTCACATTCTTCTATTTTATTGTCTTCCAAGCACTTTTCAGCATCTCAACAGTCCCCTTGGGTATCTTTGCACCCCTTTCATGTCTGTCTTTCCGCACTGGCCCCTCTGGTTAAGCTGTAAACTAACTGAATGCAGACCACGCATTTGCCATGGTTCAGAACTGTGTATAACCAGTGCCTACACATCTACCTGGCCCATAATAAGTGCTCAATAAATATCTTTGGACTGATTAAAGTATCACCCTTTCTTGAACAGTAGCAAATAAGCAAATCAACACATGGTAGAAGAAAAAGTATAGCCCAGCAGTGGCTGGGTCTGAGTTGGACTCTCAGAAGCTTAGTCCCTACTTTCTAGTCCACAGAAACCTTTTCTGAACACTCAGAGTAGAGTGGACTTTCCTGCTGAACCCTTAAGAGCTTTGCATATCTATAACTACATTGATTATGAAGATCTCTAGGTGTTTTGTTATTTGATTTCCCAGCTACATCCTCAGACCCTTGAGATTAAAGTCAGATTTTTGCAGAATACAAGCTGCACTCTATCAGCAAGGTTGGGTTTAAATCCTCACTCCATTGTTTGGTAGTGGCTACTTCATCACTCAGAGCCCCACTGTCTCATTAGTGAAAGAAAGATACTACCTTCCTTAAAAGATTGCCAGGAGCAGCAGAGGTGGTACTTATGAAGCACCCACCTGCATTAGAAAGCTCCAATGCATCACCTTATTTTACAGAATGTTCCCTTGAGTTTTAGAACAAAGCTAGATCAAAAACTTCACCACTTTCTTACGAAACTTCAAGCCACAAAGTCTCATTTCTTCAAGAAATTTATACTTACAAATGACAATTTGAAACAGCTTTGCGAACAGCAAAACACTAAAATGCCAAAATAAGGAATTCTGCTCAAACTTGTTTTACTCCAAACTAAAAAAAAAGGAAAACATCGACATGTTGCTTTAGGAAAGCCCTTGTTACTGTGTTATCTACTTACTTAAAGACAGGTCAGCATGACAACCCACCTGGCTTAAGGACAGTGACAAATCACTGGTTTCCTTTCTTTTTTGTTTTTTTGTTCTGGGGTGCTTAACCACTGAGTCATGGTCCTAGCCCTGTTTATTTATTTAATTTTTTTAGGGTCTCACTAAGTCGCTTAGCTTAGGCCTTCACAGAGTTACTGAGGCTGGTCTTGAATTTGTGATCCTCCGCCTCAGCCTCTGAATCCCTGGGTGAATTGCCACCACACCCGGCAAACTGATTTTCTTTGGCCACTTCAATTGCCCTCCTCTTCTCCTAAGTCATAAGTCTTCCATAAGGAGTCAAGTGGAGCATGATGCCAATTTTTTATCTCTGAACAGTTAGTAATCTTGGGCACCAACTGCCATCAAGTGATAAGGGGAATACCAAGATGAGTAAGAATCTGTGACAAAAGTGTCATTTCAGCACAAAGGCAAGTTATGCTCAATTAATAGTCAGCCCAGTGTGGCCAGTTAAATAGGTTTTCAAGCAGCTCCTCAAATTCCCAGGCCTCTTTCAGTGGGCAGAGTTCTCTATTCAACCTGCTGATACCTTCCTTTGGTCAAGAACTGTGCTGGAGAAGCAGTTGCCAGGGCCAAGAAGACATGACCCTTGGCTGCCAAGAGCCCACAATGTGAAGTGGCAGATAAAACAAAGATGTAAATGAGGCTGAGAATGTGAAGAACAACTACACAGCTACACATAAAAGCATCTTATTTTACAGTCCCACTTCACATGGGTGATATTTAATCAACTACCTTGTGAGTAAGAGAGCTAATCCATACTATAAAGAGATCAAAGTAGAGTTGGTTTTCCCAGCTTCCTCCAGCTAATGTGGACCTGTAAGGACACTTGGAAAAGGTGATATTTCACAGGAATCTTTAAAGCTGGATATAGTTTCAGTAAGCAGAGAAACCATTCTATGCAGGAAAATCACTGTGTGAAAAGACATAAAGAAAGGAACATGCAGGCCTGTCCTAGGGACAGGAACAAAGGAATATCCAAGTCAGGGTCCTGTGAGGAAACAGAAGAGCAGATGGTCCAACTGTGGCCACTTCGATGAGATGGCTGGGAGGGACACAGAAGTTACAGAGTATAACGAAGGAAAACCATGAACAACAAACATGGTTCAAGAGCCCTCAAATTAGATCTGGTAGCCCTGATGGGAAAACTGCACAAGATGAAACTCACAATCATACAACTTTTAATATTACAAGAGTCATCAAGAAAAACAATAAAAGCAAAAGGACAAAACATTGACTTGAAAGGGAAAACACAAAACTTGTATCTGTGAGTATAATTTCTAAGGATGAATAACCAAAACTGCAAATTTTTCCACTATGAAAAATCTCTCTCCATTCATACTTTTTTTTTTTTTTAATTTTATTTTTTTTGGTGGGGTGGGTACCAGGGATTGAACTCAGGGACACTCGGCCACTGAGTCACATCTCCAGCCCTATTTTGTATTTTATTTAGAGACAGGATCTCACTGAGTTGCTTAGCACTTTGCTGAGGTTGGCTTTGAACTGGTGATCCCTCCTGTCTCAGTCTCACAGGCTGCTGGGATTAAAGGCATGCACTACTGCACCTGGCTTCCATTCATGCTTTATCCTAGCAAACCAAAACGTCCTCTTTTTAAGTATTATGAAAAAACAAGGATGCTATTCACACACTTGAAAATATTAAGGTTATCAATGATGATATAACTAAAAGCAACAATATTTCCTAAACCATTAGTCCACTTGGACTGAGGAAATCACTCAAAGGAAGTGGCAGAAACCTCAAGGTTAGAGGCATTTAGAATCAGACCACAAGGCACAATCCTGTGGCCTACTCTCCTCCACCTAAGTGCTACCACTAGGAAAGGAAGTTCAGGTAAGCAACTGTGGCTGAGAAAACAAGGAGACCAATATAAGTCTGAGGAATGACTGGGAGGATCTGAAGGCTGGTTATAACAATTTGCTCAGTCTGAAAAATGATTTTCTTAAAGCAGAGGATTAGGCAACATCATTCTAAAGAAATAAACAAAAAGAATTTTTAAATTTCTCCATTACCAATTGAAAAATCAGAGGGAGTCAAATTTGTCACTTCTGGTAATCATTGGTGAGATTTTAAAATAGACAGGTGTCTAATGTTAAAGAATTACTTTATTAAATGAGGAATAGGACCTTGTAAATTCACAGGTAATCTGAAGATTCCTAAGCCAAACGCTTTGCAAAAATGCCTACCCGGAGACTCAAAATGTATCTATTATGCAGCATAGGACATTAAGAGAGGCTGAACACTGGCAAGTTGAAAGGTTCCACAAACCCAAGAGGCCACAAGTTCTAAATAGTTTCAAGTACACATCTGGATGCCCTGATCAGATGGCAATGGAATGATTTTGTGGTAAGGCCAGGGAATCACCAATTCCAAGTTTATGGTATCCCAGTCCCAAGACCTTAGGACCAAACTGGCTTCCCAGGTTCACCAGGCAGAAAGTCCTTGGGAATAATAAACCCTAATTAATCAAGAAACCTCACTGTGACCAAAAAGAGAAAGTTTTCTCAGAAGCACCACAAAGTGGACCATATGGGGAGAATGAAAGAAAAGAACTAAAACTATAAATCTATTCACCAATTTATTGTCTTTGCATTTTGGTTCCCCAGATCTCATAAGGATATTTGGCTGTTTGGAATTCACTAGGTAAATTGAGCATTGTCATGAAGATCATGACATGATGATCATGAGCACTGTCATGTCTGATCATGCTATATCCAATTTCTTCTGCTATTGGCTAGGATAATGCTTCCTTTTGTACCAAAAAGAGTAACATTCAATGAAGATAGATGAGATTCTTTCTAATCTGTCAGTGTAAAACAGTCATCTTCTTTACCTTCAACACCAAAACAAATCCCAATTATGATCCCTTAGTACTCCCATCCAAATCCATATTTTCCTTTGCCCTGTTCCCAATTACTAGAAATTTTTACCTAGTTATAAACCACCTTGCATACATTTTGTTGAAAATATTTATTTTTAGATGAAAATGAGACAATAATTGCTTCTATCCTTGTCTCAGTTCCAGAAAACATGTGCTGCCCTCAAACCTAAAACCACAAATGCTAAAGATTATGAATAAAAGGAATGTCTATTTACTTATGTTATAACTAATAAAGGAATAACTAGAGTCTTGCACTGAGAACAATCAGCTCATTCTTGACCTAGCATCCTATTTATCTTTCTATTCTCAAAGCTAATTGCTTACATAAGCATGCCAATTTGCCTTGATTATAGGATTCTTAATAAATGAATGTTGTTTACATTTCACAAGTGTATTTGAATTTCACTCCAGGAAGCCAAGCTCATCAAGTCTTTGTAAGTGGTAAAACCAGAGATCAAAGCAAAAGGCCTGCAATGAACCAACAAACAATTAAGCTTGAGAGTAGAGGTCTAAGCAAAAAAAAAAAAATCCATTTTTTGCTAATTCTACTCCAAAAGTATACCCCAGGGTCACTGCTCTATCTTAAACCATAATATACAGAACTTTCACTGAAATTTCTCTTTTCAGAAGTTTGAACTATTTAAGAAATGACCATCAATCTATCTACTATTCGACAGGCTTTCTTTTATTCTTTTATCTTTCTCATCTTGCTCCTTTTGGTTGAATCACATATCTTTAGATTTTGTTTTTTAACTCTTAACTGTATCTAAAAAAAAATTTTTTTTTTCTTTTCCTTTTTGAAACCAGGGGCTCTTTACCACTGAGCTACATTCCCCAGCATTTTGTTTGTTTGTTTGTTTGTTTGTTTGTTCGTTCCAGGGATTGAACCACCCAGGAGTGCTTAACCACTGACACACATCCCCAGCCTGTTTTTAATTTTGTTTTGTTTGTTTGTTTGTTTGTTTTTGTTTGTGCGGTGCTGGGGATTGAACCCAGGGCCTTGCAAGGCAAGCACTCTACCAACTGAGCTATATCCCCAACATCCCCAGCCAGCCCCTGTTTTATTTTGAGACAGGGTACTGCTAAGTTGCTAAGTCTGGCTGTGAACTTGAGATCCTCCTGCCTTAGCCTCCTCAGCCACTGGGATTACAGGTGTGCGCCACCATAACCAGCAAATTTTCTCGTTTCTTCATTACCTTTTCTGCTGAACTCATCATCTTTTTTATGGTTTTAATTTGTACACTTAGGGAAAACACTCCTCTAGCATAGTGGATCTCAACCTAGACTGTACATTCAAATCTCAGAGGGCTTTTTAAAATCCCAAAGCCCAGGTCACATCCCAAATACATCAGAATTTCTGCTAATTCAGGCATCACTACTTTAGGAGGCTCCCCTGGTAATATCCATGTACAGCCAAGTTGAGAAACACTGCTTTAACTTACCAATCTCTTCTTTATTCTACCTTAGATAGGGTGTTCTACCAAATTTCCATGAAAAAAAAGAACAAGGAAAGGAAGTGAGGTTCCTGAGAAAATCCTGAAGCAAGACTTGAGACCAGTGAGATTATTTTCAGGCACTATCAGTCACATCTTAGTGTCCCAAAACCAGGCACATGACCAAATATGTAAATAATGTGATGTCTTTCCCAAAGCCAACAGGGTTAGGATAAACCAGGCCATAGGTTCCATCTATCATAGAGAAGTCAGTCAAGATGATTCTTGGAGACCTAGGGTCTAAACTCCTTAAGGTTTTCAGCTTCTGTGGCAATGGATAACAGGGGCTCAAGAAAGCAACAAACTTCTTTAGCAAAGAACAAAATGGACCAAGAGTAAACCATTTCTACAGGTGAAGTAAAAGTCACTAAGGCAGTTACAGGCTACATAAGAACACTGAAGATGTCATTGGAGGATCACAGAAACTAAAGAAAGCTGGTTCGAGAAACTATACAACTCACAAGGTGCCTCCCTGGCAGCATTAATGGCCATGTTGTTGTTTATCTTTTTAAGAGTATGAAAAGAAAGTATTCATCTGCATCAAATACCATTATACCACCAAGTAGGGACTTGAAATTTCCAAATTTAGGAACTCCCAGATGTTCTGTCCACATCTGTGGGCCTTAGGTAATTCACAGCCCATGAGGCAGTTCTCCAGCTACCAGTTCTTCCATGGACGTTGCTTCCAAATCATATCAGTTGGAAACTACATAGTCCTTGGCTTTATCTTGAAAGACAGGGTTCTGGTGAGGAGGATGGGGTGACTGGGGAGGAGGAATAATATCTCCTCACAGTATGGACAGAATTTCAAAGGGAAGACCAGGGATGAGCTATCTCTCTCTGCCCCCGGTGTTCAAGTAGGTAAAAGTTAAGGTGGTGCATAAATTCTCTCTGAAGGCATCATGACCCCAAAGCCTAGGAACATACCTCCTGTCATTAGGAAGGGAGAGTTTCCATAAAAAGCCACTCTACAAGAGGGCCTCTGTCAAGTAGCTGCATAGCTTGTAATTCACCTTCCCTCCTAAGCTCTTGTTCCTAAAAGAATTTCAAGTACCAGTGCCCTCTTGCAAAGGAGAAACAGTCATCCGTAATCAGTGCTTCTTGTATTTACAATTTTTTTGACATCTATGACATCCTAAATACAAGAGCCAGAGAGTCACCTCACCTTGTCCTTATCCGCCAAGTCCTGAGTATGAACACAAGAGCACAGTTCCTTAAGACCAAGTCCTTTGGGCAACAGTTCTTGTAAAAATCAATATATCTGTAGAACAAACATGAACCTATACTTATTTCTCTTTGAGCCCAAGAGTATCAACAAGAAAACCTTCCCCACTCTCAGGTGCTACAATTCTATGTCCATACCTGCAGCTTCTGACTCACCACTGGGGGGACAGCTTTCAAGCTGATAATGCACTTGCTGTATCTTGGGGTAGGAAGGCCTTCCTGTCACCAGTATTTTTCACACAGCTTGAAACAACTCAAACCCAGGACTCACTATCCATTTTTTGACAACTCTAAATGGTAAATATTTCTCCTGCTGCCAATGTGGTTTTCAGTCACTGACCCCAGGGATTCTACTCTCTAGACCACATGGAACATGGCTGCACACTTCCACACACAAGGCCTACAGAACACCAAATCAGCTATCAGGATCACAAGTGTTATTGTGTTCTACAAATTCTACATTTCCAAGTGCTATGATTTCTGTCATCTCACAACTATCCTAACAGTTGTGCTAAATTTAATTCCTATTGACAAGTGAGGAAAATCAAGGACCAAGAAAAGTTCAACTTGCTGAAACTAGTGCAACAGATGATTCTAGAAACTAGGTCTCCTGCTTCCCAGACCAATGCTCTTTGCTAAATGAAAACTCATAAGTAATTCTTATCCTGTGAGAATTTAAGAGCATGCATACCTTTTCTCCCCAAATTTCATCAGTTTACCTTGCTGCCATCTTTCACTGGAGCCATATATTTGCATCAGAGAATACCCTTTGATCAACTTCTTAGATACCCAAATATATTTTAAGTTTTTATTGGTTTACTAGAAGGAAAAGTGCTTATAATGATGAGATGTATAATAACTGTGAGCATCCAGTCCCAGTTCAGGGAGTTAACTGCCCACGGTGAAATTGTAATAGTTCAAAGTGACAACACTCTGCCCCCTTCCACACTCTCTTTCCCTCACAACAGGGGAAGGGATGTGAGAAAACAAATCAGCAGCATGTGATAGCTTCACTACACTCCCACACATCCATCTGCTCAACAGACCTCAGGGCAAGTGCTCTCCTTGGAAGTGGTGGAAAGAGGAGGACACCTTGCAATGGGAAACAAACTTGGATGTTACAACTTGATCTTCCTTGTCCCTTTCGCAAGTAATCACATTTGAAATGTACACATTCCAATGACAGGTTGTCTCTTTCCCCTGGTTTGCAAAACTTAAACTTTCTAGCCAAGGTGTTTCAAATGTGCCCTGACAAGAAAAACTTAGGAACATATCAATTTTTAACTCCATGCCTGAAAATATTAGACTATAGCACAGACGGCCAAAAGGGCCAACATCTAATCAGAAACATCAATGCACCTTACTTTGGTCACTTCTGAGAAATTTCTGCCAGTTTTACATATTCTGAAACTTGCATTTAACAGATTTTGAAACTTTTTACTGCTAGTCCCAGGCCCTTTTTATTTGTCTTTGCAGATGTAGGTTTAAGAAAGCATAATATAATGGGAAAGCCAGGAAAAAGAGAAACAGATCCAAATCTGGGTTAAAATTCTAGATTGGTTACTTAATAACTATATGGCTTTGGGCAATTTAGGCAATTGTTTTTAGGCATCAATGATATTGCTGATGGTTGGAGTTACTGTGAGGATTAAATAAGAACACGTAAGCACAGGGCATATCATAGGCATTTGGAAAGTGTTCCCATTCCTTCCTAATGCAAAGTGACAGTATTCAATCTCAAAACAGACTGAAAAGGAAATTGAATCAAATTAATCAGATACCAAAGCAGTTCTCAATATCAAACATAACATTGCCCTAAACCATTACTTTCTAATATTTTTATATCTAATAGAGAGACAGTAACTAAGACATAGGACTTAAAAAGATCCTTTTCTCTGAAGTTCAAAGAAACAATCCTTAGGACAGTTCCTTGACAAAGGCATTGGAGGACTTACATTTTATGTTCTAAACTGACTTCAAGCCAAAAATCAATGAATGCTATCATAGAGTGTCTCGCGTAAAAAGAGGTATTCCTGAACAAAGATGATCAGTTGTTCATGACATGCACTAATAACACCTTCATAACATCAACTCTGAAAACTGAGAAGGATTTGTGTGTTGTGAGAGCCCAACAATTAGACAATGTTTAAGAAATGTAATGGAGAGCCACATGGTCATTTAATTGTAAGTGTATGATACTCAAAAAAAAAAGTACAAAGTTACCTACAAATATAAATCCCCTAAAAGAACAAAAATTAAAGTAGATAACTGAACTCATAATTTGAAACACTTCCATTGAAAAGTGTAAGAAACACTGAACATGTATGGGATCGTGTGTGTATATGCACACAAAGGTATATCACCTTAGAGGTGTACCTGAAAGGTAGGCACAAAGATGCAAATGGTTAAATGCATACATTGAGCAATATTTTCTCATAAATATGTTCTTTAGCTGTTACAATAATACTGAATATAAGCATAGAGGGGGAGATTCTCCTTAGGAGGATTAAATTCCTAAGATGTGGATCCACTTTTCACTAGTAATTATTCACAGGAAGTTTTAAAAGTTTACCCCTCCAATGATCTTAATTCAGTCTTTTGCTTTGTCATCTCTTCTTTCCATTTGTATGCACTAATATTTTGGATGTATATAATTCAACCCATGAAAACTGATGATAGGAGGGGTTATAGTCATTGAGTAGGTTTGTGCTCTTAAAGAGTTCCTAATAAGAAATAAGATGGACCACTACCATTTTGATTTTTATTTACTTTCCCCAAGAGTTTAAATACTCTAGAGTTAGAGGTTGGGAGGAACTATTTCCATGTCCTGAAAGGGCTTATTAATATTGATGTAAGTCACACTAACAAAGAGGTGTTTGTACACTTGCTATACAGTATTAATATTAGTTTTCCTCCCACAACACATACATGATCTGTATAAGAAATAAAACTGACCTCAATAATGGCAACATAACTCCTGTTATCTAAGGGTAGAGAATTCCCCCACATATTACACACTTTACAATCTGCCATCTAAAACTTGTCCTTCAAGCTTGATCTCCAGACTCAAATGCTTTCAACTGATTTTTCAAGCAATGCAAAGGAGCAAAGAAAAGCCAACTTGAAAGCACAGCATATACAACCTCAGGGGAAAAAAATGACTACAAGAAATATCACCTACATATAGTACTAGCTAATATGGAAGGGTTTCCTTTGACTCTGCTCATAGATTTCACAAGAGCAAGTGGAACTCAGTTGGGAGAGTAAAATATGTCCCCAAGCTGAGAAAATTTTGTCTGCATTCACAAAAGTTCAGCCTGGTATTTTGGGCTTTTGTTTTTTTGTTTGAGAGACTCAAAATATTGTAAAGAACTTTAAAAAGAGCTGCATCCCGTAACTATGTGAGAGACAGAGTAAAAGCAGCCACAATAAACAACAATGGCCCCATGGAGCTTGTGACGTACAATCATAAAAGTCTACACATTAACTTTGTGACTGCTAGACTTAATAGCAACACAAATCCACCACGTTAATGAAGGGACATAATTTTTCTAAAGACTAATTCATACCATGTGTTATTAATCAACAAGATAACTGAAAACTGATGCAAAAAAAATACTATCCCAGTTGAGAACTTAATTGCATTATTGTTATTATTATGGCTGTTGCACTGGCTTCCCTGTGTCACTGGCTCCTCTGCTCCAAGTATTCACACACAGCAACACAGCATGGAGGGAAAAACTGAAAATCCAGAGCCAGGAGGTAAGAACCATGTCTTATAGGAACAGTTTGATGAAAAACGTTTGTCTCTGGAAAGACGGTCAAGTATGTACCCAGGCTGCCTTGAGAAGTAATTAAGCCTAGGCTGTTTCGTTTCAGAGTGTCCCATCTTGCACAACGTGGAAGCAGCTGTGGGAGATCACAGGCGATGCAAAGTAAAACAGGCAACCTCGTCTATCTCCTCCACTGAAACACCAGTTTCCAGGTGGCCTGAAAAAGCTCATGGCTTCTGCTATCCCAGCGAGTACAAAGCTAACCTGCCATCCACAACATTATTATTGCCCGGGCCAAACAAGCCCCTTTTCAAGTCCGGAAGAAATGCAATTTAAATGTCCCAGCCGCAGTTCAGATCGTTAGAAAACCAGTTTTTGATCTAGGACTCCAGTCTCTCCCCCAAAATTGTTAGGTTACTACATGCATCAAAACCTGCAGGTAGGCATAGATGTTGACTACCCGGATCACAAGTTCCTCTTGTTGCCTAATCTTGTCGGGTTTAGAGGTAACAGTTAGGAAAAGAGAAATGTACAAATGTGAGGAATAGGAATGCATCCAGTCTCGCTCGCTTCCCTCCCAACGCCCCTTAAAATAAGGTTGAGACACTAAAACTGTTGCTCTGGGGACCAACTGCATCTCAGACCCTGGCTGATGCAAGGGAAAAGTCACAACTCCCGCTTGAGCTCTCAGGATAGGCTCTGGCTGGGAAGGGCCCAGAAACTTAGTAGCAGTGGGAAAGGGAGAAAAAAGGGAATCTTCAGAGTCTTGGATCTGAGAAGCTGGAAGAAGAGGGGCGAGGGTCGCTCGTGTAGTCAGAACAGCTCTCAACATGCCCCTGCAAAATTGCACATTTTTGTGATTTAAGACTAAAGAGAACACACTCCCCCGCCAGGGTTTCAGATGCCGCCTCCTCGTTTAGGGACCGGGGCATCCCACTGCTGCGGGTCTCCTCCTCTTTCCCTTTCGGGGGGGCTCCAGTTCTGCCAGACCACAACGTCCGCCCTCCAAGTTCGCCTTCGCTTACAGCCCGGCTCCACGCCTGCGGCCAGCCACCTGCGCCCATCTGCCAGGGACCCCGCAGGCCCAGGGTTGGGCGCCCAAAGAATAGTCCGCATGGGGCTCAAGGTTTACGGGGTTTTCGTTTTAAAACAAAAAGCCTTAGCGGCTCATCGCCCCCTCCTCCCCGGCCCGCGCCACCTTCCCTTCCCTCCCCACACACGCCGCACCTCCCGGGCACACGCTTTGCGAGGTGCCTCTCCCGCCAGACAATGGGTTCGGGGCTGGCCCGGCAGCCCGCTCCGAGTCCCTATCCCCATCCCGGCTACACAAGAGGTCTGAACCTGAGGTGCTCCAAGGGGAGTGCGGCGAGGAGGAGGCGGGGGAAACCACAATGGGGAAGTGGGAGCCTCCCCCTTGGGACAGAAGGCTTGCTCCCCGCGCGGAGCGAAGGGGAGGGGGCGGGGGTCAGCTGCGCCGCCTGGTCCGGGCCCCGGGTCCCCGCGCCCGGCAGCCGACGCGCACTCACCAGCACGATGGCAAATCGCTCCTCCAGTTCACCTGGCTCCGGCATCGGCAGCTTCAAAGGCACGTTGTGCGCTCTGAAATCGGTCTGCTGCGAATCCATGCTCCCTGCGTTGCCCATGTCGGCTGCGCGCTGGAGTAAGGGGTGCTCCGGGCCCCTCGCTCTTGTGTCGGAAATCACAACAGCTCAGGGCTGTCGGCTCCCGCCCGCTGGCAGACCTGCCCGGCTCCCCGCCCTCCGCCGCGCCCCGGCGAGAGTGCAGCGCACGCCTCTCCCTAGCAGCGCTCCGAGCCCAGCCGCCCCCCGGCCTCCCTCATGCTCTCCGCCGCCCCAGCGCGGCCCCGGCCTCTTTTCCACAGGAGGGGTCGTCAGGACGCCGGGAGCCTATGTGCATGTTGCTCCGCTAGCACACCGCCCCCTGCCAGCGATCACGGTCAGTAGGCGCGTACTCTCTCCTCTTTGGTCTCCCGCCGGGGCCGCGGCCGCAGCTGACACTTCCAGCCCCCAGCCGGCCACCCCAACGCACGTTCAGCGAGCACTTCGAGCAGACAAATGCAGCTCCGCGCTCGCCGACACAATGCCCCCTCTCGCCGGCCCCCGCCCCCGGCCCAGCTCCGCCCACCGGCCCCGCGGACTGCCGGGACGGGTAGTTTCTGCCCAAAGTGTCCGGACGCAGAAACCACGCCCGCTCCGGAGGGCCGCGCTGGGTTGGGACTGTTCTCAGCAAAAGCAAGCTGGGTGCATCTGGAGATGATTTATGTCACTCTTGACCTCCCACATCCCAACAGTAGAAATAAATATCTCCAGTACATCGTGTCTGACTTTACGCACGTTTGACAAGTGGATCAATGAACTGAATTAATGGGTGAATGCAGGCACTCTGATTTAAATTCAGAAGACCTTTACTGCTGGAAAGGATCAAGCTGAAGAAGGGACTTCTAAAGTATTGCCTACGTTATTTTATAAACTAGTGGTGGGCCCACGGAGGGCTTGGTGCTCTTTTTTCCTCATATATGCCATTTTATGGTCTTTAATGTGATTGAAATGTTTTATACACAAATATAATTTATGATATATGTAGTTAGATCCTCGGAGTTGAGTAAGAAGGATTCTATTTCTTTTTTTAAAAATAGATACCTGTAGATACCTGTAATCCCTGCGACTCCATAGTCTGAGGCAGAAAAATCGCCAGTCTCGGCAACTTATTGTCTCAAAATAAAATAAATATATAAAAGTAGCTATGGATGTAGCTCAGTAGTAGAGTACCCCCATTACCTCAAAAAATAATAATTAAAGCCCACCTGTCAAACACCTATTATGCTGTTATGTATGAGTTACTCTTCCATGGTGAGGAAAAAAAAGAGGGTTGCCCCTTGTCTGGAATGCCTCCCAGTCTCGTAAAGAAGAAAATTTATACAAATAACCAAATTTTCTATGAGATGAATAGAATGACAGTGTCTTGGGAGGCAATTCTTATTCCTCCAGAGCAGGCTTATGCCAGGTATTTTACAGAAAAGCCTGGACCCAAATCCGTCCTCTGGGATGTGCTTCAAACCATAACTAACCATTGGAAACCCTTGGCAATAGAAACCACCTTACCAGTTGCCCATGTTGTAGATTTCAAGGGTATCCACCTGGTTTACTTGTGGCAGAACTCCTGCAATTAGTCCTTTCATAGGGTAAGATGGTGTTTCTTAACCCTTGTTTATTAGACTCACTTGGGGAGCTTTTCGTTATAACTGCACACACCTTGGTCCCCGCATATTTACCAGAATCTCCCTAAGCAGTAGCCTGGGTAGGTGTTATGGGTTAGATATGAGGTTCCCCCCGCCCCCCAAAAAAAACTGACGTGTGAGACAATACAAGAAGGTTCAGAGAAGAAATGATTGGGTTGTAAAAGTCTTAACCCAATCGGTGATTAAATCCCCTGGTAGGAATTAACTGAGTTGTAAGTAAAGTGGTAGGATGTGACTGAAGGAGGTGGGAATTGGGCGTGGCTTTGCCGTACATATTTTTATCTGGCCAGTGGAATCTCTCCCTGCTTTCTGATCTCAATGTGAGCTGTTTCCCTCTGCCACCCTCTTCTACCTTGATGTTCAGCCTCACTTCCAACCCCAAAGAATGGAGCCAGCCTCGTTTGGAATAAGACCTCTGAAACCGTGAGCCCTCAAACTTTTTCTCCTCTACAGTTGTTCTGGTCAGAACTTTAGTCACAGCAGCGAAACAGCTGACTAAAACAGCAAGTATATTTTTAACAGACCCACCCAAGTAATTCCGATGTGCAGCTTAGTGTTGTTATTCCCATGATAAAGAGGAAATGCATCTGGATGAGGTAATCACCTCAATTCAGTCATCAAAGACCACATTTCATTTGGCTTTATAAACTTCAAGATAGTGGAGCACAGTAGATGCTCAAAGACCTGTTGAAGGACCGGAGACTTTCACTGAAAATGTAGGGAGCAGATCCCCACAAATACATTTTATGAGTATCTAATAAGTAAACCACTTCTAGACTGTTTAAAGAAGAGACTATACAAGCAACCTAAAATTCTGATTAATGCAATCTGTATTTTTGCGCGGTGCTAGGGATTGAACCCATGGCCTTGTGCTTTCAAGGCAAGTACTCTACCAACTGAGCTACATCCCCAGCCTCTTTATTTCTTTTTGTTATAAAACATTTAATGTTAACCTACAATACAATGTAAACCTTTATGAAAAAAATTTAAAGTACACTAGATTTCTTCAGGAAATTGTCGCATAACTATTCAGCTGTAGTACAAGTTAGGGCACTGCATCCTTTATGGATGGATTTTCTGTTGCTGCTCTCCTCACAAGTCCTAAAAAAAAACAAAAAAAAACACCCAGTTGTAAGGTGGAGCGCCTTCTTCAAGCACTAGGTGATAATACTCTCCCAACTTTGTATTCTGGGGATTACCACTCCTCATTTTCTGAAACTCTCCTTGGCCTTGGCACCATTAGCAATTTTCATAATAACTGCTCAGTTAATTTCAGGTTCTGTTTAGTTTAGTTTTTTAAAGAGATATTCTCCTTCCACCATTCCTTCTCCAAATCTCATGGTAGAGGCAAGCAAGGAGAAATATTTGCAATCTGTATTTCTAAAGTGACACTGTATCAAAGTGAATGACAACTGCTACTGATCTAAGGGAAAACAGATACAGATACACACGCCAAACTAGTGAAAATGAGTGAGAAAGAAAGCAGCTAGCTAGACCAGGTGAGACCCACAAATGTATTTTAACCCACAAATGTATTTATTTTATTTGTAATCTCTAGGTCTGAATGACTCAGAAAATCAGCCCACCCAGAGAATTGTCCGTCTGGACATAAAGTCTGGAATTCTTTTCTGTAGTCAAGAAAAGCTTTTTATTACATTTATGGCTTCCTTTGGTCATACTTCTGCCAGTAACCAAGACCTTCTTCTCCCCTTCGGTCTTATCTAGTTTCTCTCACAATCTCACACTTTGAGAGAAGCCAAGGACAAAGTGTGCGAACACATGAACCAAAAGTACTTTTTGGCCATTTCAAGTTTTGCCTTCTCTCTTATTTGGTTATTATTTATAACTATTATTAAGAGTAGAAATAAGCATTTCATAGGATCGTGCAATTCCTGAGGGAATTAACCAATTTATCAGGGAACTTTTTGTTTGGGGGTGAGCATGATGACAGAAAGGAGACATTTCCATTACTTGGACTGTAACTCTTGTCCTCCCCACAAAATTAAAGTCAGGCAATCATTTTAAAATATATACTCCATTTTCTGGTAACTAATGTACATGATTTGTTATGACTGATGCTGTAAAATATTGGCAAAAAGAAATTGTCTTTTGAAACTGTGTATTCAGAGTTGGAGCTGTGATGGTCATAGACTTCTTGACTGGAAGGGAAAAAGCCCTAGGTTCGATTCCGAGCACCACTAAGAAAAAACAAAAATTCACTCAACTGAAATGTTAGAACATACCAACCATCAAGAATTTGGAAGCTACACAAGGGACAGCTTGGTCAGGGATTCCCCCAAAATGAGTGTGATTGCTTTCAAAGACGTTCTTTCATCATTCATAATAAATACTCCTACAAGATTAGCCTTTTGAGGGATTGAAACTGTTTTATTGGTATTTCCTCAAGTTTTAAGTGTAAGCAACTGCTTTGTAGCTAAGTTTACTTATTATCCTAAAAAGGGAGTAATATAATCCTAAAATTCTCCTGGTTTGTGTAATTATGTGGAAATGAGGTAAGTGATGTGATAAACAACTATTGATAGTCGTGGATCAAAATTGTGAAATAGTAGTATCTGAAACTGTAGCAGGATTGCTACTGACCAAGTTATATCTTCCAAAGTTCCACAAGACTCACACATCATTTACTTTCATTTGAAAAATAGTTATTGAGCACTCACTAATCAAGAGATAATACTCTCAATTTTAAACAATCGTTCAAACACAATTTCTTCAATTTTTGCTTCATACAGTCTTCTTCAAACAGTGAACTGACATAGACCTCAACTCTCTAGTTCCCCCTCTCCTCTTGAATCAATTAGAATGCTTTCCCCCAATAAATAATGGCTTAAATAGTTTCTTGATATTTTTCTCATATACCAAGAAACCTAAAGAAAGGTGGCTGCTAATATGTGTTCAGCAACTCTTTAAAACTATGCCCAGAATCTGTGTGATATCTTGGTCTTTCCTGGGTATTTACAAAATAGCTGTCAGAGTACTATGATCCAAGTCTATACTCAGGGTGGGATGTAAAGGAAAGAGACAATATCAGATAAGTCTCAACTCCCCATGCAAGAAGGAATTCTGCCAGCAGACTCTGACTTGAACTGCAACACGGACTCATTGCTAGCCTCCAGTCTGCTGACTCACTAGCAGATTTTGGATTTGCCAGTCTCCATAATCATGCAAGCCAATGTCTTAAAATAAATCTCGGCATCTCTCAATATAGATACAAAGATAATTCTTTCTTGCATAGTATATGCATGGGGTATGTGTGTGTATGTGTGTGTGTGTGTGTGCATGCGCGCACGCATAGAGAGAGAAGAAATATAATATGTATACAATATACCACACACATTATTGGTTCCATTTCTCTGGAGAATCCTATATTAATCAGCACAAAGACTAAATGATTTCTCACTAAAATCAGGCATGAAGAAAGAACATCTGCTCTTGTAATTTTTTCAATATTTATTCAATATTCTCCTGGAAATTCTAGCCTGTGTAATAAGATGAGAAAACAAAATTAAAGGTATCCAGTTTCAAATGGAAATAGTTTGAATGGTCTTTATACACAGATGACATGATTTTCCGTGTAGAAAATTGTATGGAATCTTTAAGATAGCAGCTAAAACTAATATGTTAGTTTAACAAAATTTCTAGATATGAGATACACAAAATTCAAATGTATTACTACATAGTAGAAATAAATCTTCAAAATTTTTACATAGACATAGTATTTATAATAGCATCAAAAATATAAAATATTTAGGAATAAATCTGACAAAAGATGTACAAGACCCAGACCCTGAAAACTACAATGTGTTATGTCCATAGGTTGGGAGATTTGTTGTTTTTAAGATGACAGTTTCCCCAAAATTGAACTACGGATTTCACATATTCTAAAACTAAATTCCGTAAGATTTTTTTTAATAGAAATTGACCAGCCAATTCTAAAATTCATGTGGAAATACAAGGACCCAAAACACATAAAACAACTTGAAAAAGAACAAAGGGAAAGGACCAATTGTACTGATTCCAAGACATTATACAGATACAGTAATCAAGAGAGTATGATATTAGAATCAAAGACAGGCAAATCAACAAAATAAAATGAAGAATCCAGAAATATGGTCATAGATGTATGGATAATAGGTTTTAAATAAAGGGGCAGTGGCAATTCAATGGAAAAAAGATAGTCTTTCAGCCAATTGTTGTGGAACAATTGGATATCCACATGCAAAAACCGAACTTTAATGCACACCCCATACTATTCCAAAACAACTCAAAGTAGATCATATGCCTAAGTGTAAAATCTAAAACTATAAAACTTCAGAAGATAATATAAGAGAAAATCTTGTTACCTTGGATTTGGCAAAGATTTCTTAGGTATGCCAGCAAGAAAAAAATTAATAAATTGGACTTCATCAAATTTAAAACATCTATTCTCTTAAGGACACAATTAACAAAATGAAAAAAAGTACAAACCAGGAGAAAATAACTGCAAATTATATATTTAAAAAAGGACTTGTAGGGCTGGGGATATAGCTCAGTTTGTAGTGATTGCCTCGAAAGTACAAGGCCTGGGTTCAATCCCCAGCACCACAAAAAAGAAAAAAGGACTTGTGTCCAAACTGCATAAAGAATTCTCAAAACTTAAAATAATGGACAAAATATTTGAACAGACACTTCACCCAAGGAAATATATTCATGGTTAATGATCACATGAGAGAATACTCAACATCATTCCTCATTAGGGAAATGTAAATTAAAACCACAATGACATGCCACTATAAACCTATTAGAACATGAAAAATTAAAAAGAACATAACACTTATTATCACTTGTGTTCTCGATAATAGCTATTCTAATTGGAGTTAGATGAAATCTGAGGGTGGTTTTAAAAGAACACAAGTGATAATAAATGTTGGTGTGGTTATGGGGAAAAAGGCACACTCATACATTGCTGGTGGAGTTGCAAATTGGTGCAGCCACTCTGGAAAGCAGTATGGAGATTCCTCAAAAAACTTGGAATGGACCCACCATTTGACCCAGCTATCCCACTCCTTGGTTTATACCCAAAGGACTTAAAATCAGCAAAGTACAGTGATGCAGCCACATCAATGTTCATAGCTGCTCACAATAGCTAGATTGTGGAACCAAACTAGATGCCCATCAATTGATGAATGAATAAAGAAACTGTGGTACATATATGTAATGGAATATTACTCGGCCATAAAGAAGAATAAAATTATGGCATTTTCAGGTAAATGGGGTGGAGTTGGAGAATATCATGCTAAGTGAAATAAGCCAATCTGAAAAAACCAAAGGCTGAATGTTTTCTCTGATAAGTGGATGATGACACATAACGGGGGCGGGGGGCAGCAGGGAGGGGACAAGAGAAGAACGGAGGAACTTTGGATGATGTAGAGGAAAATGGGATGGGAGTGGGTGGGGGAAGGAAAGATAATAGACTGAGACAGACAGTATTACCCTATGTATATGTAAGATTATATGAATCATGTCAATCTACATTGTGAAAAAAGATATATTCTGTGCTGTATAATTATATCAAAATGGGTTCTACTGTCATGTATAATTAAAAAGAACCAATAAAAAATGGAATGGGAAGAAAGAGAACATAACAAGTGTTGGAGAGGATGAGGTTAACTAGAACTCTCATACACCTTTGGTGGGATTGTAAAATGATAAAACCACTTTGGAAAAACAGTTTAGTTTGGTGTTCCTTAAATATGTAAACGTACAGGTCTGGCCCAGTGGCACACACCTGTAATCCCAGCTACTCTGGAGGCTGATACAGGAGGATCACAAGTTCAAGGTCAGCCCTTGAAGAGACCCTGCCTCAAAATAAACAACAAAAAGGGCTGTATATGTAGCTTAGTGGTAGACTGCCCTGAATTTGATCAGGAGGATGAAGGGGAGGAGGACAGTGACATCCCCATATGATCCAGCTATTTCACTCCATATTTGCCCAAGAAATATGAAAGTATAGGTCCATATAGACTTATAAAAACTTGCTGTTCATAGGAGCTTTATTTATATTGATCAAAAATAAATCAACTCCTCTTCAATAAATAAAGGAATAAGTAAATTGTGTCATATTCAAACAATGAAATATTCCCCATCAATAAAAAGTTTTATGGCCCATTGATCCATGAAGTGTTGTTGAATCTTAAATAGTTATATGGAATGAGAAAAGTCGGATTTTAAAAAGTGCGTGTACTATATAAATGTATGTAAAATTTGAGAGAGAATGCAAACTAATCTATAGAGACAGAAAGCAACCAGTGATTGTGGAAGGGAGGAAAATTGGGAGGCAGGAATTCCAAAGGTTCTCAGGACCCTTTTGGGGTTGCTGGATATGATTATTAACTCGATTATGGTGATGGTTGCACATATGCCAAACCTATCAAATTTGACAGTTCAAGTGCGTGTTGTTTATTGTTGATTATACTTCAATGAAGCTGTTGCAAAAATACTGTCAAGATAAGTCAAAAGACAAAAATTTCCTCTATTCACTTCCTTCAAAAAACTTAGAACCCTTTAAATACAATTTCTCCTCTCCTACCTTCCATGTTAATGTTGTCTATAATTTTAATTCCTCTTTGTTTTTAATCCCTATTCACATTGGTCATTGGAATAATGCCAGCACAATCAATCCTCGTTTAGATTTAGATTTACTGAATGTTTACAAATTCACTTGCTTGTGTGCATGTGTATGGGGCGGGGTGGAGAAAGACAGAGACTGATTTAACCAGAGGCTACATCCCCAGCCTTTTTACTTTTTATTTTAATATAGGTCTCACTAAATTGCCCAGGCTGGCTTACAATCCACCTGCCTCAGCCTCCTGAAAGTCTGGGATGACAGGTGTGTGCCACCACTCCAAGCTCATTTACTTTTTTCATATTACTTTTTTTTTCTTATTTATTTTTTTTTCCCCTGAAATTCATTCTGATAGTATTTCTTTCAGTGAGATTTGTGGGTTGCAAAATTATGTGACATTATTGCCCTCATTCTTGAACATAGTCTATTTTATCATAGAATTCTAGATTGAAATTTCCTTTCCCTTCCCATTCTGAAGATATTATATTATCTTCTAGCCCTTATTGGTGATAAGAAAACTACTGAGAGTCTAATCATAGCTTTTAAAAATATACATTTAACCCTTTGCTCCCTGGCTTCTTTTAATATATTTCCTCATCTTTGATTTTTTTCTACAGTTTTGTGAGTTAATATGTCTTATATGTCTGTTTTTCTTGCTTAGGACTTGGCTTGCTTCCTCATTTTCTTCAGTTCTGGAAAATTCTTAGCCATTGACTTTTAAATTATTGTCTGTCTCACATTTTTTTTCTTTTTTTTTTTCTTCTTTCAAAATGCATATGTTGATCCTTATTCTATCTGTGGTTTTTCAAGTACTTTTTTTCATAGTTTTCATATCTCTATCTCTTTGCTGTATATTGTCTGATTTCCTTACAACTTCCAGGACAGAAATGCTTTTTGTATTTAAGCCTCCTCTTTTCCTTATTCATTTCATTACTGATGTTTTGGTAGATGTTCCAGCTGAGCATCTTTTAGAAGTCCTGTTCTTTTTCAAGTTTACCTTTTCTCTTTTCATATGGTTCTACTCTTTAGTTGTGGTTTATAGTTCTTCTTTCTATTATTAGTCTTTTCCATAAGTTTCAAAAGACTTTTCAAAAAGAGACAAGATAATAACATAGTCATATATTCTGTTCTTCTGGATAAGCATTTATGACCTGCTTCTTTTTTGTTTGTGTTAATAGTCATTATGAATCCTAACTGTGTCTTAACTAAATAGTGCCACCTTTGTAAATGAAAAAATGTCAGTAGATTCCAGCCTCTCCAACATTGTTTCAGTTAATTATTAACTATTCATAAATTTAAAAGCCCCAGCAAACCCCAACTCAGCCTGGAGTGTAGCTCAGTGGTAGTACACTTGCCTATCATGCACCAGGCTCTGGACTTGATCTTCAGCACGAGGAAAAAAAAATCTCAGTTCTTTTTCTTTCCAAATATTTTTTAGTTGTCAAGGGACCTTTATTTTATTTATTTATGTGGTGCTGAGAATCAAACCCAGTGCCTCACACATGCTAGGCAAGCGCTCTACCACTGAGCCACAACCCCAGCCCCTCCTCAGTTCTTACATATATTCCTGAGATAACACCTAGTTTGTAGGATGCATAACCTCCAAGTCTGGCAAAATCCAAAAAATTTTGAATGATTTAGAAATAACACACACTTATAAACTTGATTTTATTTATGTAAGTGTAGCGCGTGTGTTGTGAAAAAAAAGCCTTTTTTTTTTTTTTCCCTCGTAATGGGTTTGAACCAGAGGTGCTTAAACACTGAGCCACATTCCTAGCCTTTTTTTTTTTTTTTTTAAGAGACAAGATCTTGCTCATTTGCTTAGGGCCTTGCTAAATTGCTGAAGCTGGCTTTGAACTCACAACTCTCCTGCCTCAGCTTCCCAAGCTGTTGGGATTACAGGCATATATCACCATGTCCTGATCTAAAACTTCTTTTAAAATTGCTTATGTAGATAATCGATCAACAAATATATGAAAAAATGTTCAACATCTCTAGCAGTTAGAGAAATGCAAATCAAAACTACTCTAAAATTTCATCTCACTCCAGTTGGAATGGCAGTCATCAAGAATATAGTCAACAATAAATGTTGAAAAGGATGTGGGGGGGAGCTGGGTGTGGTGGTGCACAGCTGTAATCCCAGCACTTGGGAGGCTGAGGCAGGAGGATCGTGAGTTCAAAGCCAGCCTCAGCAAGGTCAAGGCGCTAAGCAATTCAGTGAGACCCTGTCTCTAAATAAAATACAAAATAGGGCTAGGGATGTGGCTCAGTGACCGAGTGCCCCTGAGTTCAATCCCCGGTTCCAAAAAAGAAAAAAAGAAAAAGAAAAGGATGTGGGTGGAAAGGTACATTCATACATTGCTGGTGGGACTGCAAATTGGTGCAACTACTACAGAAAGCAGTATGGAGATTCCTCAGAAAACTTGGAATGGAACCATCATTTGACCCAGCTATCCTACTCCTTGGTTTATACCCAAAGAACTTAAAATCAGCACACTGCAGTGAGAAGGTCACATCAATGTTTATAGCAGCTCAATTCACAACATAAACTATGAAACCAATCTGTGTGCCCTTCGATATATGAATGGATAAAGAAAATGTGGTATATATATAGAGAGAGAATGTTACTCAGCCTTGGGGCTGGGGATATAGCTCAGTTGGTAGAGTATTTGCCTTGCAAGCACAAGGCCCTGGGTTCAATCCCCAGCACCGCCAAAAAAAAAAAAAAAAAAAAAAAGTTACTCAGCCTTAAAGAAGAATGAAATCATGGCATTTCCAGTGAATGGAGTTGGAGAATATCATGTTAAGCAAAATAAGCCAAAACCAAAGGCCAAATGTTTTCTCTGATATGTGGATGCTAATTCACAAAGGGGCACTAGGGAAGAACAGTTACTTTAGAGTAGGGAGAGGGGAGTGAAAGGAGGGGAGGGAATATGGGGACAGGAAGGATAGTGGAATGAATCAGACATTATTACCTTATGTACATACATGACTGCATGACAGATGTGAGTTTACAACATGTACAATCAGAAAAATGAGAAATACCCCATTTATGTATGATATATCAAAGTACATAAATGCATTCTACAGTCATGTGTAACTAATTAGAGCAAACAAAAAATAGCTTATATAGCAAATGGGCATGTGTCTACTGGGATCAAAACACATCACAAATTATAAATCAATGGTAAAGAAGGAAAAAAAAGGAAAAAAAATTGAGACCTTCTGAATGGGCTTTCAAATACTGGTACCTACCCTCTGCCTTGCTCCATCAGTTGGTCAGTTTAAAGATAGGTGAATTTGGTGAACACTAGTATTAGTTATATTCTAGAAGTAATTTGAGATGTTCTGGATGCTTCTTTTGTGCAAAAACAAAAAAACCCAGACATATCACAAAATGCAGGAATTGTTGTCACCCACACTCCATCTCCATCCTGCATTTCTGTGCTTCACTGAATCCTTCAAAATCCTCCTTAATAACCTACCTTACAAATAAGTGGATGGGAGAATCTTACAGCCTGTGATATCAGCAACAATGGCAACAACCAAGGAATGTGCTGCTGATACAGTATTTGTCTTCATTTCAGGGAGTCCTCTTAGCTTATCGACTTAATATTAACTGTCATCCAGGAGGCCAAGAGTTCCTAAGCTAGGCTGCGTGGGAAGCCCAGGATGCTCCAGCCACACCTGGCCTCCTTTGCAGATAAACACAGAACTCACAGTCTGCAAGGCCATCCATCTGGCACCTTTCAACAGTTCCCAAGTCTAAGAAAACAAATCCTTTGAAAAAAGAGTTCTTAAAACAAGAAAGCTCAAAGGGGCATTTTTGTTTCTGACTGCAACTACTACTAGAATAAACTGCAAGAGGGTAACAAGATAGCAAATTGAGTTTGGAGTAAGATGAAATTCCACACATATGTAATATACATATTGCAAGTATGAATTTAAAAATTTAGCTACTTTTCTCATTTGTTCTTTGGGCAAGTCAATTTTTAATGTAGATTTATTTCAGAATACAAGAAAAAAATGAGGCTTGTCCTTCTTAAACAAATCAATCATATTTTCTGAAATCTGTCCTTTCTTCTCTTGCTCAACCCAATTTGTGAGAAGTTATTTTTTCTTCTCTCTTTTGTTTTGTTTAGTTCTCTTGAAGAAAATTTCACAAACTCATGATTATTCTGACTACTGAATTAGAATTCCTTGATTTGCAATTACATTCTGGAAGCTAGTATCAAGAAAAGAACATGTACTTGGTAGATTTGACCCGTCTCTCACGCTTACTGAGTGATCATGGGGGAATTAATTAACCACTTTAAGCCTCAGTTAATTCACCTATAAAACTGAAATAAATACTTATATCAGCAGTTAATTGTTAAGATTAAGAGAAATAACTTACATAAACCAATCATCAGGATCATGCCCACTGTGTGATAGATATTCATTCAGTAAGAGATATTTTCCTCTTGTTCTTTTTTCAAGGTGGTGATGAATTTAATCTTGGGTCTATTACTGAATAGGTGCAATTTTCTGCAGTCCCTGACAAGGTAAAAAGGAGAATGTGTAAACACATGGGACTTGTGTTCTAGTTGCTCAGTATAAAATAATCAGGAAGTTTAAAGCCACTATTGAAGAAATCCAAACACTATTTTCCAAACCTACTTGATAATAAAATCTACCTGGGATGTTTGTTGAACATACAGATTCCCGTGTACCTTCCCTAGAGATTCTAATTCGGTAGGTTTAGGCTGAGCCTCAGAATCTGTATGTTTATTAACAAAAAACCCAGGTGGTTCCTTTTTCAAGCAAGCTTAGGAAACATTGATTAATTACTTGAGACTGGGGAAATGATTCATCTGCAATTAAGTAATAATGCCTCTACATAAGGAACAATGCCAAGTTATTTTAAAGCCATTGAAAGATTATAGTATATACACTGCTCTAAAAACTAAATTAGCTGTTATTTCAATCAGAAGAATGGTTGCTCTTAAAATACATTTGTATAAACTTTTGAAGTTTTTTTAAATGTCACCAGTTCTTCATATTTGGATTTGTTATAACTTTTAGCTTTTGGAGGCAAATAAAGCATCATTGATCATTGGTTTAATTATGTAAGTTGTCTGGTTACATAATTACTAGTGAAGGGGAAGCGTTGTCAGGTTTCCACAGTTTAAGGTACAATTTTGTTTATGCAAGTCTCTTCCTGATCCTCCCCTTCACATTTACATACAAAATAGGCTGAAGAGATGCCAAAGATTACATTCTGCATAGAAGAAACTGTCTAGAGCTACTGAAAGTTACTTAGACCATTTTGATTTTATCAAATTTATTTTACTAACAAATGTTTATTGCATTATATCATTCTAGTCGCAGTCATTTTCCATGAGCAATTAAGATCAAAGAAAGTTCACTGGTGGAGGAAGAGGGAGAGGGCTGGGCAGCTAATTAGTACAACTAAAAGATCTCCCTCAAAGGATCCAGCTCTTTTCCCTGCTCTGTCATCACGAGTCGCAAACACCTGCAGAGCTCATCTTGTCTCCAGAGAGCTGAACTCCATAACCTTATGCATCTGTATTAGAAAAATGCTGATCACAAGGGCTAGATAGGCCTGTTTCAGCTCCAGCTTTTATTGCCTGATTGCTTTGTTCTGTTGATTTTAGGGAATGGGAGGTGTTTAAGATTCTTAAAGAAACCATTCAATATATTGAATTAAAATGCAGGAGGAGGGGCTGGGGTTGTGGCTCAGTGGTAGAGCATTTGCCTAGCACATGTGAGGCACTTGGGTTCAATCCCTAGCACCACATAAAATTAAATAAACCGAATAAAGGTATTGTGTCCATCTGCAACTAAGAATACTTTTTAAATAAATGCAGGAGGAAAAAAAAAATCAAGCCCCCAAAGATATGTCTGTATCTAGAGTTAGAGATAAATATATGCTTTTTTTTTCCTCTTAAACTTCTTTACACTGACAGTGATTAAAAGTAGGCATTCAATATATTAAAAATGCAATGGTATTGTAAGAGATGCATGGCCCTGAACAAACTATTCTGTAGTGAAACCTACTTTTTCTTGTCTATCGCCTCTTCTTGGAAGAGCACGCCTTCTTCATCAACTGCCCCTCTCTCAATGCTATCCTACTATTAACAAAGGAGCAGCCATAGTTCCGAAGCTCTCAGGTTGACCTGGTAAGGCGTGGGAATCCAACTCAGGCTTAGCAATGACCCTTTCTCCCTCTCTGATGTTTGGACTTTGGACTAAAAGTATCAAGTAACCTTCTCTGAGTAGCTGAAGCTGTACACTATGAAGCCGAAATGTAGTTAATGGCAATGGAGACTGACAAGCAAAAAGAAAAGAAGCAGATGTCAAATGAGGTGCCAGAGGTAAGAGATGGAGAGAATAACCTACCTGGAAACCCTTTTTATGCAAGAATAAGGCAGGGAGTTGGATAGTTTTTTAAAATCTCTGAGTCTTAGTTTCCTTGTCTGTAAAATAAGGGCAAGAGTAGTATTTACTCCAAGTCGGTTTTGAGGAATAATTATGATGATTCACACTAAATATATATGTATATTTATTATTTACTTTTTTTATATATCATATATTACTAAACACTAACCCAACACATAGAAAGTGTCAAATAAATATCAGCTACTGGGGCTGGGGCTGGGGCTCAGTGGCAAAACACTCACCTAGCATGTGTGAGGCACTGGGTTTGAATCTCAGCACCACATAAAAACAAAATAAAGGTATTGTGTCTGTCTAAAACTAAAGAAAAATATTTTAAAAAATAAATAAATATCGGCTACTAAGTGCCCTATATAGGCATGGGACTCAGAAATAGTAAGCTTCAAGAGTGAGGCCCATATTTAAAGAATACAATGTAACAATTTCTAGCACTGTTTCTTGGGAAAATATTTCAAAATTAAATTGACAGCTGGCTAGAATTTTAACAAAAGCATCAGAAAAACCCAAAGGATGGCAAATAGTGGACCATAATTGCTCTGGTCCAAAAGAAAAGTCCATGCCAGGGTTAATAATAAAAATAACAAATAATTTACCCTGAGTGCTAGCCACTGGCTGGGTAGGAACCTAAACAGTTTATATTTGATATTTTTAATACTCCCATCCTAAGCATCAGGTTTTTTCTTATTCCTATTTTGCAGATTAGGGAGGATACATACAGTTGACTGAGAGCTGGGTATTCCCAGTTCCTTTGAAGCCACTGGCCATGTATTTAAGGAAGTGGCTATTTCTCACTCTTCATCACTGCTTCTGTCCTTGGTTAACAAACACTTGCTATATTGGGGAAAAGGTCCTTACCACACTAATGGTAAATGAGCGAGAGTAACATGTTTCACTTTCCTAGGCCCCTTTCTCCCTTGCTGTCTGAGTGTGGGTATGTTCCACAGTTCAATTTCAACCTGCACTTTCCTCTCTGTGCTGCTCCAAGAAAGTCACACTTGGGAACTGCCTGTCTCCCAATAAGAAGCATGCATGAGTTTTGTTTAAGACAGAATTGCCTTCAGAATCAGGATTTCTTTCTTTTTAGCCTTATTTTATCTGTGATTCTTGACCCTCTTGATTCCTAAAGACTTCTGCTTAGTCTCAATCATTGCTTTGCCGTTTTGTGGAATTACTGTTGTTGTTGTTATTATTTTATTTATGTATGTATGGATGTATATATTTTGACACTAGGGATTTAACCGAGGGGTGCTTTATCACTGAGCGACATCCCCAGCCCTTTTATTTATTTTTAATTTTGAGACAGGATCTCACTAAGTTGCTGAGGGCCTTGGTAAGTTACTAAGGCTGCCCTCAAACTTGTGATCCTCCTGTCTCAGCCTCCTGAGTAGCTGGGATTATAAGTGTGCACCACGGTGCCTGGCTTGTTCTCATGGGGAGTATTTACTTGTCTAACTTTAGTTACCTATGATCACAGCTTCCTAGAAAACCACAAGTTCATTTGCTCCCCAAACCAGCATTTCCTGCCTCTGCCTCTGCCCTTATCCCAGTCTACCATCCTATATCCTTGACCCGTTGCCACTTAAATCCTGATGTCTACAGTGACCTTGTGACTTTCTCCAACATGGCAAGTGGCATCACTCTTTCCCAGTGTACTAAAGTTCTTGCAATTCTGCTTCACTGATTTCTCCCTTCTTCATTTAACTTTTCTTTCTGGTTTTCTCATATAGGCCACCCTGCCTTGCCTGCCTGCCTCACCACTCTGGAACATCCCAAATGGAGGCCCCAGAATGAGGAATCACATTGTAATGATGCCCACTGCTTACTTAAGCTCCTGTTGAACCAGAGCTAAACTCTTCAGGACTCAAGGCATTGCATTCACTGTTCTCCCTTTCTCACCAATTTATCTACCATCTTTTCCCTGACATGGTAATCTCTCAGTAAGTCCCCAGACTCCTGCTCAACCCAGAGCTATCAAAGAACTATTCTAAAAAGTCTGTCTTGACTAAACTTATTTCTTACTATCACTTCTTATCCTTCCTAAATGCAAAGGAAAAAAACATATTGCATTACCTTGAACATACTTAGATTAGCCAGATGCCACATTTTCTTTCATTTTTCCAACTAGCTTATTGATTCTAGCTGCAGAATAGTGTGTTTCACAGTGTGATTCACAGTCCATCTGCACTTGAATCATCTGGAGTGCTTTAAGAAAATACAGTTTTTTGCTCCATCTTCATAAATTAGAGTTTTGATGGTAAGTTCAAGGAGGATGGATTTTTTTTTTTTTTTTTTTTGTATCAAGAATTGAACTCAGGGGCACTTACACACTAAGCCACATCCCCGGTTCTTTTAAAATATTTTATTAAGAGACAGGGTCTCACTGAGTTGCTTAGGGCTTCACTAATTTGCTGAGGCTGGCTTTGAACTCATGATCCTCCTGCCTCAGCCTCCCAAGCTGTGGGGATTATAGGTATGCACCATAGTACCCAGCCAGGAGTATGGATTTTTAATAAACCACCTGATATTCTTATGTTTACAGACTTGAGGAAGCCTTGTACTGAAGAACAGATGTTAGAATTGTAGTGTGGGGTTTTTTGTTTGTTTATGTGTTTGTTTAATGGTTTGAATACTTCCAGGACTGTGCTTGGCACAAAGAAGATTCTCACTAATTGCTTGTTAGATTAAGGATTGAATAAATTTAACTTTAGATATGGAAAATCTCCCCTACTCAATGAAAATATTTATAATTTTCACTAAATGTGTCCATCATATCAACTTCAATTAGTACAATCCATATTGCTTTTATGAGTTGAACTGTCTAAATCTCCTCTGGATTTTGCTTCTTCCTAAGATAATGTAATTTTAATTTACTTTGGTCATGATAAAATACATAAAATTGGTTCAAAACTCTCAAGGTACTCTTTAATTTAGTAATTCAGTTTAGACCTTCTCCTGGGTGGAAGGTAGAAAAGTTCTAATTATAACTGGTAAAAAAAAAATACCAAAATCATTTTATAAGCCAGGTAAATATTGTTATAGGGGTTACTAAAAATTCTCTGTTCTACCATGTTGCTACTTTACTAAATATTTACCATACATATTCTTACTGTTATTATGAGCAGTACATAGAAGGAACTAATGATTCCCTATTGCCCCCTGAGAAACAATAATTATTAATATTTTGACTTTTTTTATTCAGTTAGGTTTGGAGGCTCTTTTTGCTCCCTCGCCTTGGCTCATTTAAGGCTGGGGACTCCAGAGGGACTCTTTGGATAGCTAACTTTAAAAGGCCTCTAATTCACACACCCTCTATCGGTATAGCTCTTAATACCTAAGCTTCCCTCCAGTCTATGTCTAACAGATGTTGCCTTGATCTCTTTGCTAACTTCCTTTGACTCTGAACATGTGAAAAGGGAAATGGAACAAAGGTGATGTAACTGTGAGCTTTAACTATGTTATTGCTTTTAGTCTTTATAGTGACTTTGTGAGGAAATTTTTCTACCCATAACATAGGGAACGCAATTGAGGCTACAAGTGGTGGAATAATTGGAACAAGTCATACAGCTAAGAAGTAGCAGAGCCAGTGCCCCAACCTGAGCAGCCACTAATTCAGAAATCAGCGAGCGGCAATGGGAAATTAAGAAAAACACAAGAGAATCACAGCCTCTGGGACAGGAGTCCCCTGTGTTTCTCCTTTGCTAGCAAAGCAATAAACCATCTTTTCCTTTTTCTCAAAACTGCGTCCTTGATATTGGATTGACATGGGCGACAAGGACTGAGCTTTTGGCAACAAATTTGATACTCCAGATGGGGCCCGAGAGCAGCCCCGACTCCAGCTTTCTTGGGCAGGCCTGGCTCTCCAAGGAACCCCACTTCCTGGCTGAGGATGCAAGATGGCTGGCAAACTTCTTGAAAGCCAACTGCTGGAGAGTTAGGAGATAGGGTGAGTTTGCCTTGGGTTGAACCAGAGGAGCTATTCCTGTGAGTAAAGGGAGGTACTGAGAGACTGTCCCAGCAGCTGCTGAAGCTCCTTTTGCTTTGCAGAACTGCCGCTTTCTCTTCCTGAATGTCACAGGTTGCTCCATCATGGTCCACTTTGAGAAAAAGGAAACTGAACTCAGTAAAGTCTCGACACCCATGGCCATCTGACTGGTGCACTGGCCTGCTGGAAAACTTGGACACCAAAGTCAAGGAAGTAAAAGGGCCAAGGAAAAAGCAGGCAACATTTTGGCCCTTGCCCTCTAAGGTCAGCCAGGACCTAGAGAAGAAAGGGACCCCTCTCTGGGCCCTGCAACTCCACATGATCCCTGCCCAATGTGTGCCTTGTCCAGTCACCTGCCATCTGCCACTGTGGACCTCTGGACTGCTCTGATGCTGAATACTCTTGACTATCCAGGCCCCACCTGATAGAGAACAAGGACTTCGGGTTACATCCCCCAACTTTGCCCTCTTTCAGCAGGAAGCATCTTGGAGATATCATTGCCCATTTTCCCACAGAAATGAAATGTAGAAATTGACAGTGGGGAAATGCAACAGTGATCCACTTTATGTTTTGAATATAGCCCTTGCTCCTCTGCCACTGCAACTTATTTTTAAAATGGACATGTTTCTTTCTCTTCCTCTTTCCCTGCTCCTCACTAATCTTTACCCCTCCCTGATCTCAGGGGAAACAGGATTACTTTTCATCCCCATTTTAGACAGATTTATCTGTCCTTGAGTACACACCCACCATAGGAGTAATCCAGACTTTGGGGATGGTACCTGAAAATCTCAGAAATGACTATCTCCCAAATTAACAAGTGAATTACAACTCCAATCAAGAACACGTGGAATGTAGCCTTTGAATCACCTTTTAAAAGCCCCCTGTTCCTGCTGATGGGATAGGAGTCCCCTGTTTTCTCTTTTGCCAGCAAAGCAATAAACCTTCTTTTTACTTTTTCTCAAATAATAATAATAATAATAATAATAATAATAATAATAATAAGGAGGAGGAGGAGGAGGAGAAAAGGAAAAGGAAAAGAAAAAGAACAACACAAATATTTAGAGAGAAAAACAGGATCAGGTGGGAAACTGAACTCTGATTGAGAACAGTGGCCCAGAGGTGGCTCCACACGTTTATTATATAGGTTTTATCATCGAAAAGTTATTTGTGAGAAAGTTTCTGAGAAGCAGACAGGCATGAAGGTCACAGCACAGATGAGACATTATGGTTATCTTGCTATGCTCAGAATCCTCTGTCCCTAGGAGTCAGTGTCTGCATTTCAAGGTCAGAATTGATACCTCTGGATGTCTGCCCAAAGAGGCCAAGGGCCGGTGGGGCCACAACAACTGGGAAATGTTAACCCTGTACTTTTGCACAGGGGGAATCCCCGGGGCAAGTGCACCACAACCATGAGGCCATTAGACACTTGATCCACATCACTGCTCCCCACAAGCCAGCACTCAATTTCCCATTTCTTTTGTCTATAGATTCATTTATTTTGTACTATACCATGCTGCTTCATGGTTTTATTTTGCCAATTCTTGAACATCTTTCTTCCCTCCCCCTTGGATGTGTTTTGCCCATGGCCATGTTTTAGTCTGCCTATTCAGAACTGGTCTCCACCGTAGTTCCCTAGCAATCAGATGTTCTTTTGAATTGCCACTGAGCAATTCTCCCTTCTACCCTCTACCAACTACCCCTTCCTGGTCAGTCTTGCCTAACCTTGGTACCACAGCAACATCTACAGAACCAACTCAATAATACGCTCTGCTTTGATGACCTCCATATGACATGTTATAGAAATGATACGAATGTCAGTTGAAAAAATGTTTGGCTAAATGTGACATAAAACCCAACTACATTCCAGACATGGTGGCTCCACTGGGAGGTGTGTTCTCCAGGCAACCCCACCACCCCCACTGGGACTACCTGGCCAGGCTTCCCTTCTTCAGGCAGCACCTGGTGTGCAGAGAAGTTTTAGCAGCACCTTGGTGGACAAGTTGGAGTTGTCATTCGAGGCTCAATTTGCTTCTCTTGTGAGTCAGGATTATGTCAATGGCAATGATCAAGAAGAAACTTGAACTGGTATTGATCAGTATATCCAGAAGTTTCTGGATATTGCAAGACAGATAGAATGTTTTTTTCTACAAAAAGATTGCAGTTGTCTATCCAGAAACCAGAGCAAGTTATCAAAGAGGACATCTCAGAACTAAGGAATGAATTGCAGCAGAAAGATGCCCTGGTGCAGAACCACTTGACAAAGCCAAGGCGTTGGCAGGAGGTGCTAGAGGACATCAATGTGTAGCACAAAAAGTCAGCCAAAGTCCCTCAGGGCTCCTTGATCTACCTGGAGTAGGCATCTGCCAAAATCCTTGCAGCTCTGAAGCAGACCTGAGAGAGTCTGGCCTACAGGGTAGCCTCCTGCAGACAGTTTTGCCAAACTTCTCTCTGTGTGGACATGGCATTTTGAAGGACTATTTGCTGGAGAATGAGCTCATGTTGATTTTGTTTCCAACTAAATATTTTGCCCAATTTTTATGAGCTGCTAATTAATTGAGTATTTTATAAAATGCCTATAGCTTGGTAAACAAAGTGAAGTTTTGTTTCTTTTTTTCATAGCTTTATTGAGGTAAAATTGAAGTACAATAAAATGGACATATTTGAAGTATGCAATTTTATCAGCTTTGACATGTTTTGACACATATGTAACCAATATAACCAACATAAAAAGCATTTGAATTTCTTTTTTTAATTTGAAATCATGCAGACTGTTTTCTGAATGATTTATTACATTAGAAATTAATTACCTTAAGATATATAGAACCCCACCCCCACATCCCAACTACTTCAAAATTCAGTGGCACACTTATAAATATCTCACAGGTCTAAGAAGAAAGCACAAGGAAAGTAAATAAAAAGTGCTTTGAACTAAGTGATAATAAAAGCTTAAAATATCAGAATCCCTGGGATGAAATAATACTCAGATGAACATTTATAACTCAAAGTACTTGTATCAGAAAAAAGCTAGATTAACAAATTATTTTCAAATTAGATAGTAGGAAGGAAAAAATAAAAGTAGGAGCAGAAATATATGAAATAAGATAATACAGCTAAAAGTTGACAAAAATCAAGGAAAAAAAGCACACAAAAATTAATATCAATGGCAAGGGAGCTATCAGAACAACCCTACAGATGCTAAAAATATATTAAGGTAATATTACAACTCTATGCCAGCATATGTGATAGCTTACATTACATGGTCTGTATTAGAGAAGGATCCATGTGCTGCTGAGAAGAAAGTGTATCCACTAACTGATGGATGAAATATTCTATATATGTCAGTTAAGTCTAAATTACCAATTGTGTTTTTTAGTTCTGTAGCATCTTTATTTAGTTTTTGTTTGGAGGATCTATTCAGTGGTGACAGAGCATGTTAAGGTTATCCAGTATTACTGTGTTGTGGTCTATTTGATTCTTGAAAATTGAGAGGGGTTTGTTTGATGTATGTAGATGCTCCATTGTTTGGGGCATAAATATTTACAATTGTTATGTCTTGTTGATGTATAATTTCTATAAGCAATATGAAATTGCTTTCTTTTTCCCTTCTGAGTAACTTTGGCTTAAAGTCCATTTTATCTGATATGAGATACATATGAGTGATATGTTTTTCCATCCTTTTACCTTCAGTCTGTGGATATTTTTGCCTATGAGGCGAGTCTCATGGAAACAGCATATTGTAGGGTCTTGTTTTTTAATCCTAATACCAGTCTATGTCTTGTGATTGATGAACTTAGGCCATTTATATTCAGTGTTATTATTGAGAAATAATTTTTTTCTCTTCTATTTTGATTTATTTCTGGTTTTTACTTTGAATTAGTTTCTCCTCTGATTGACTCTTCTAGTGTAGTTCCTCTCTTTGCTGGTTTTCACTTTTATTTTTCATTTCTTCTTCATGATTGTGTTATTGAGTATGTTTTGTATTGCAGACTTTCTACTAGTGAATTCTTTTAACTTTTGTTTATCGTGAAAGGTTTTATTTCATTGTCAATACTGAAGCTTAATTTTGCTGGGTACAGCATTCTAGACTGTCATCGATTTTCTTTCAGAGTTTGGTATATATTATTCTAAGACCTTCCAGATCTGAGGGTCTGGGTTGAAAAATCAGCTGAGATTCAGATTGGTGTCCCTCTAAATATGGCCTGCTATTTTTCTCCAGCTGCCTTTAAAATTCTATCTTTATACTGTATGTGAGTCATTTTCATAATAATGTGCTTTGGTGTGAGTATGTTGTAATTTTGTGTATTTGGTGTCCTGTAAGCCTCCTGTATTTGAGTTTTCATTTCATTCTTTAGGTTTGGGAAATTTTCTGATATTATTTCATTTAAAAGATTGTGCATTTCTTTCATTTGCATCTCCAAGCATTTCATTTATCCTGATAAATCTTAAATTTGGTTTTTTCAAATTTTTCTATTTTTCTTGGAAGTTTTGTTCATGGTCTCTTAGCATCTTTTCTCCATGGCCAACTTTCTTTTAAAGATTATACATTTTGTCTTCATTGACTGAAACTCTGCCCTTCCAAATGATCTAGTCTGTTAGTGATGCTTTCCATTAAATTCTTAATTTGGTTTATTGATGCCTTCATTTTGAGGATTTCTACTTGATTTTTTTCAGAATCTCTCTTTATTGAAGTGATCTTTCACTTCCTGTATTTCCTTCTGATTTTACCCCCTATATCATCCTTGACTTCACAGATCAGTTTGACTATGTACATTCTAAATTCCTTCTCTGACATTTCTTCCACAGTGGTGTCATTAGATTCTATTACTGAACTATCTTGGTTTGTTTGGGGTGATTTGTTCCCTTGCCTTTTTCTGTTATTTGTGTGTCTACCCACCTAGCAGTATGGATCTGAAGCAGTAGAGTTTCTACCTGTGGACTTATAGTGTCCCTGAAGGTTTCCAGTACCTCACCATTTAGGGGGAGACAAATAATAACAACAACCAATGCAAATAACACAGCATTGAACCCAATAATTCCTACTATGACATCTACAATGCTAATTGTCACAATAAACAGAAATGATATGATCAGTATCGCCCACAGTAAAAACAGTTAAGTTTGCAAATGGGTTTACAATTTTGAATGGTTGACCAAGAGAGAACAGAAGTGATGTAGGATGTGATGATTATGAGGAAAGAGGACAGAAGACAGAAATAAAAAAGGAAGAGTGAAGGAGAGAACAATAGAGATTTGTTGTTAGCAGAAGAAAAGAAAGAGAATCAAGAGAGACAGATAAGTGAGAGAAAAAATATATATAAAGTAAAAATTAAAAAAAGAATATAAAACAAAATTGAAATACACTAATCAAATATTCTAGTCCTCAAAATTTAGTCCATGAAAAATAGTTTCAAAACTTCTAGAAATGAGGAGAAAACAAATATGAATATGTATAAATGTCCATGAACCATTTAGGTCACAATTAAACAGAGAAAAAGAAAAAAGAAAATCTTGATGAAAAATTAAAGAATTGTTTCTGTTAGAGTTCAAAAAGATTCTCAGTTTCCCTTCTCAGCAGTGTTGAGTGGGGTACATGGAGTGAGAGAGGTAATCCTGTAGGTGGAATTCCTGGAAGTGGGGTTTAGGCTTAGGTGGGCTCCAGGCTCTTTGCTGGATGCCTATTGGTCTGGAGACTTTAAATCAGCACACCTCCAGGGCCCAGCAATTGCCAATCTGCACTGAAAGACTGCACCCCAGGGATCTTGTGTGGTTGAGGAGCTAGTTCTTTGTCAACAATGTTTTCTGCAGTCCCCTTGCTTCCTGGTCTCAGTCTCCCAACTCAGTCTATCCTGCCCCTACCCTTTTGAACTTCCAGCCAGGTGCATCTCTCCTAGCCATTCCTGCAAGCAGCTGGGTTGGACAGGGAGGGGGAGAACTGGGTAGCTTTTCATAGTGACCTATAGTGCCCTGTGTAAACCTCTCTTCACATTTGATTTTCTCATGGTCACATAGGCACACTCTATGTCGTGCAGTGAGGGTTTGCCAGGCCTGTATTTGGGTCCATACTCAAGTTTGCCAGGAATCAGTTCCCTCAACTGTTGGCCCCCATGCTGTGGCTGCAAAATGGTTCCTTTCTGTCCTCTGCATACAGCCTGGAGAGATGGTTGGCTTCCCTCCTACAAAAGGATAATGAAGCCAGAACTGGATAGACAGTGTAGAAATAAAAGAAATCGGGTCAAATCTAGAAATGGAGGACATGAAAACCACCTGCATCTGGAAGTTGGAGGTTGCCCTTGGGAATGGAATGTCAGAGATCTCTGGAACCCATTGATTACCAGATTTACCTGCCCTTATCAAGAACTATAGGCAAAGAGTTGCTAATTAATACCCGCTGGGACATTACCTGCTATTGCTTCAGCCCTCCCCCTGCCCATCTGCTTCTCCGCTTTTGCAACTCACCTGCAAGAGTGGGCCTACACAGGGAGGAAGGAAATGAGGGGGGAAGGGAACAAGAGAGTAAAACTTATAAAAAGGACAGGATTTACTCGCCACATGGATTCTGCCTTTGGGTCCCCTTCTTCCACCCGAGAGAAGTCTGCTTTTACTTTTCTTTAATAAAACTTTATTTTCCACTCTGCACTTGCCTCGGTCTGCTTCTACAGGGTTATTCTTCAGCACCTGAGGAAGCAGGACTCGGCACTGGTAACAAAGGGTGCAATATTGTGCAGCACACCTCTCAGTTTAATCAGGTAGTGTTTTTGATCTCTAAACTCTCTCTACCCAGATACACCTCAGGCCTCTTAAAAATGTGGATTCCTTTAATTCCCTTGTCCCTCCACCTTGTTCATGGCAGGATTGCTCTGGCCAGTGGTGCTGGGGATGTTTTCTTTATTATATCCAACCTCCTGAGTCCCTGGATCTGCTTTGAATGTCCAGCATTTAATTCAGTAAAGTCTCTCCTCCCTATTTTTTTCACCTACCTTGCTGAGAAGCTGCCTGTCTGCTTTCTTGGTTTCACATCACTAAGCAGCCTAAAAAGCAACTGTCTCTAGTCTGCCATTTAAAAAAATTTTTTATCTCCACATTTTTATTTGTGCATTATTGTTGTACATATTGATGGAGTTTTTTATATATTCATCTTTTCTTATATGTTCACACTTTCACACAAGATATATAATTTGATCAATATCACTCCCCTCCCCACTTCTTCCTCCCCACTTCCCATCCTGTGGTCCCCTTCCCCTACTGATCTTCCTTTGATTTTTAGGAGATCCACCTCAATCTTCAAGAAGAGGAATCTAATGCAACATTAGTAATGCTTTCAAAGCAGAACACAGTGCAGATATTTTGTAAATGGGTCAGAAAAAGGGTTAAAATATGCTGTTAGTGAAGTAATATTACAGTAGATCCTTAAGTTGATGCTGCCTTTTATTTGGGCAAATTTATGTTTTGTGAGGCAGACCCAGTGACAGATATCAGGCTCAGCCCAGCATGATGGCTGAGAGCTCCCCACTCAGGATGTTGGCCCAGAGTGCTCCCATGGGTCCTCCACGGGGGCCGCCGGCACAGCCTGGAGGCGAGAGTCTTCAGCAAGGGAAAGTGGGCACTAAGGAGAAGACACTTGGGTCATCCTCTCCCGGGGGCCCAGCCCCAGCCCAGAGGCCTGTATTCAGCTTAGCCAAGTCCTGCGAGAATTCCAGGTCTGGGGAGGAGGACCCAGCGACAGACATCAGGTGCAGCCCAGAGCAGATGGGTGAGAGTTCTCCACCCAGGAGGTAGGCCCAGAGTGCTCCTGTGAGACCTCAGAGGGGGCAGCAGGCACAGCGTAGAAGTGGGAGCCTTCAGCGTGGGGGAAGCAAGCACAGAGTGCACACTTGAGGCTCCCACACTGGGAGGCCGAGCCCAGAGTCCAAGTCTTACTCCAGCCTGGCCCCAGCCCGCAGTCTAGTGCTACTGAAGACTAGGAGGTGAGAAATTGGAAACCTGTAGGGACGCCACTTGTTTTAAGGGGCGAAGCTGCAATACCTCAGATTCTCACAGATAGAAGGGAAGATACATGAACAACATGAGAAGACCGGGGAAGAAAGTGTCTCAAACAAACCTAGAAACTTCATCAACAGAATCCAGTGATAACATGGTAGAAGAAATGTCAGAAAGGGAGTTCAGAATGTACATAATTAAAATGATCAGAGAAGCAAATGATGAGATGAGAGAGAAAATGCAGGAAATGAATGATCACACCAATCAACAGTTTAAAGAACAGATGCAGAAAGCAGAAGATCATTTCAATAAAGAGATAGAGATGTTGAAAAGAAACCAAACAGAAATCCTTGAAATGAAGAAAACAATAAACCAAATTAAAAACTCAATAGACAGCATAAGCAACAGGCTAGATCACCTGGAGGATAGAAAATCAGACATTGAAGACAAAATATTTAATCTTGAAAACAAAGTTGACCAAACAGAGAAGATGGTAAGAATTCATGAACAAAGCCTACAAGAATTATGGGATATCATGAAAAGACCAAATTTAAGAATTATTGGGATTGAGGAAGGCACAGAGATACAAACCAAAGGAATGAATAATCTGTTCAATGAAATAATGTCAGAAAATTTCCCATATCTGAAGAACGAAATGGAAAATCAAGTACAAGAGGCTTACAGGACACCAAATGTACAAAACTACAACAGGTCAACACCAAGGTATATTATAATGAAAGTACCTAACATACAAAATAAAGAAAAATTTTAAAGGCTGTGAGAGAAAAAAATCAGATTACATTCAGGGGGAATCCAATACCGTTATCAGCAGATTTCTCAACACAGACCCTAAAAGCAAGAAGGGCCTGGAATAACGTATTCCAAGCCCTGAAAGAAAATGGATGCCAACCAAGACTCTTATGCCCAGCAAAACTCACCTTCAGATTTGAAGATGAAATAAAATTCTTCCATGATAAACAAAAGCTAAAAGAATTTACAAATAAAAAGCCAGCACTACAGAACATTCTCAGCAAAATATTCCATGAGGAAGAAATGAAGATCGACAATATAAACCAGCATAGAGAGGAACTACCCTAAAGGAATAGCCAAATAAAGGAGAAACCAAGTCAAGTTAAAAACCAAAAATAAGCCATAATGATTGGGAATACAAATCATATATCAATAATAACCCTGAATGTTAATGGCCTGAACTCATCAATCAAAAGACATAGACTGACAGATTGGATAAAAAGAAAGACCCAACAATATGCTGCCTCCAAGAGACGAATCTCATAGAAAAAGATACCCACAGACTAAAGGTAAAAGGATGGGGGAAAACATACCACGCACACGGACTCAATAAGAAAGCAGGGGTTTCTATCCTCATATCAGATAAAGTGGACTTCAAGCCAAAATTAGATGGGATAGTGAAGGACATTTCATTCTCCTTAAGGGAAGCATAAATCAGCAAGACATAACAATCATAAATATTTATGCCCCAAACAATGGCGCATCCATGTATGTCAATCAAATCCTTCTCAACTCCAGGAACCAAATAGACCACAACACAATAATACTGGGTGACTTTAACACACCCCTCTCACTATTGGACAGATCTTCCAAGCAAAAACCGAACAAAGAAAATATAGAACTCAATAACACATTTGCTAATTTAGACTTAACAGAAATATATAGAATATTTCAGCCATCAAGAAGTGAATACACTTACTTCTCAGCAGCACATGGATCCTTTTCTAAAATAGACCATATGTTATGCCACAAAGCTACTCTTAGCAAATACAAAAAGATAGAGATACTACCTTGTATTCTATCAGACCATAATGGAATGAAATTAGAAATCAATGATAAAATAAAAAACAGAAACTACTCCAACAACTGGAGATTAAATAATATGCTGTTGAATGATGCATGGATAACAGAAGACATCAGAGGGGAAATTAAAAAATTCTTAGAGATCGAGACCATGATACAACATATCAAAATCTCTGGGATACTATGAAAGCAGTGCTAAGAGGAAACTTCATTGCATTGAGTGCATTCAATAAAAGAATGAAAAGTAAACAAATAAATGACCTCACATTACAACTTAAAGCCCTAGAAAAAGAAGAACAGTACATCTCCAAAAGTAGTAGAAGACAGGAAATAATTAAAATCAGAGTGGAAATCAATGAAATTGAAACAAAAGAAACAATTCAAA
>JAJEJO010005726.1:532186-612196 GCA_020662805.1 Glaucomys volans
AAAAAAAAAAAAAAAAAAAAAAGAGTGAAAGTTAATGTAAACTACAGATTTTGAGTGATAATGATGTGACAATGTAGGTTTATGGATTGTACAAATATACTACTGCAGTGTGAGATGTGGATAGTTTGAGAAATTGAACCTGTGTGGGACAGGAAGCACAGGGGGAATGTGTACCTTATGCTCAATTTTGAAATGAACTAAAAACTTCATCTACTTAAAAAAGAGAAAGAGGGAAATGAAATTATCATGATTGATGGAGACCAACCAGAGCCTGGGAAGATCAATGTCCTGAACTAATTTGAAGTTTTGTTAGTAGGGAAGAGGAGAAAGTTCCTTCTTGCTAGTATTTTCTAATTAAGTTTTTTTTCTGCTATAAATATGCTTCCTGACAGTGCTATGATAATCCCTGTTATATTTCTTGGATATATGATAGGCAACTAAAAACATGTTTGCCTGTGGATGCTCCCCTGCTATTTTCAGTTCTTGGTACTGAAAGAACAGCCAGGCAGGGCATGGTGGTACACACCTGTAATCCCATCATCTTGGGAGGCTGAGACAGGAGGATCAAGAATTCAAAGTCAGCCTCAACAAAAGTGGGGCACTAAGCAATTCTGAGACCCTGTCTCTAAATAAAATACAAAATAGTCTGGGGATGGGGCTCAGTGGCTGAGTGCCCCTGAGTTCAATTCCCAGTACCCACCCCCCAAAATAAATAAATAAATAAAAGAACAGCCCATTAGTACTAAAAGAACGCTCTAGCCTGACTTTCCTGCCACCACGTCTGACACTCCCCACCCCCCCCCCCCCCCCTCCCCCCCGCCGCCACACATATACATTCTCTCTCTCTCTCTCTCTCTCTCTCTCCTTTGTGAACAGTCAAGATTCCAGGTATAGTGTGTGGTTTGGGACTGCAGCCACAGCCACAGCCACAGGTGAGAGTTGTGGGTAAGAAGGATCAATAGAAGGCTTTGCTCTTCTTAGAACTGGAAGAGAAAAACCTGTTTTTAATCTTTGTTTGAATAAAATTTCATAAAAGAATGTAAATAAATAAATTGTGTGGCATGAAGGCAATGTGCCCGAATCTGGGATAGAACAGCTCTCCTAAGCAGCGCTCCTTGAACAATTAAAATCCCTGGCCTGAACCAAAGGCTTAGTAGAGCTGAATTCATAAATGCTCCCATGGCCAGAGAGAGTTAAAATGGACGTTACCCCTGCACTTTGGTAGTCAAAAAATGACCAGCTATATTGTTGGAAATAGACTTGTACATGGTGATCATATTAAAATGTTCATGTATGTGAATTGTTTGGCTGAAGTCAGAACTTAAGCCAATCTCCTTTAAAGAGGAAAGAAGTGCATCACATTAACTAATTAATTAGAGTTCATGTTTTCACCCTTACAATAACAAAGCCTGACTGCCTGTCTAAACTTTTAAGTTTAATATAGCAATCAGGGTAATGTGTTAGAATTTCATCTGTGTACGTTTGTAAATAATGCAAGTCTTATCATTCCTTTGCAGAATTCCATGCTTGGGAACGTTTTACAGAACAGTAGTTTTCACAAATGCGCAACATTTCTTTTTCAACAAAGAAACTCAAACAGAGCTCTAATCAACGACAGACCTGAGAGGCCTTCTTTAGTTAACATTAGTCTAATTAAAGGATTTAATCTAAGTGTTTTAGTTATGTTTAAACCAAAATCTAAACTGATATTGCCACCCTCATTTCCATGGCAGAGAAAAGTGTCACGAAACTGTAAACTAGGATGGTGCATTCTCTATATCTCTCACTTCTATTTCCCACTTTTTTCATTTTCTTATACCTTAAAAAAGACCCAAATGGAATTAAATCCACCTAAGATATTTCCTCCTTGGTGGCATTTCCTAATTAAGGTTTTTTCCTTCTTCTGAGTATAAATATGTTCCCTCACAGTATTATTGTAATCCTCATTGTCTGTGCTATTTCTATTAAAGGTATATTTCTTAAAACAACAAAACAGAATGATTATATATGTGCTGCTATCGTTGATCCCACAGGCATTGGTTGTGTTTATTATGCTCCAGGCACTCTGGGAGCTGAACCCTTATTCACAGAAGTTCACAAAATAGCCTTGTAAATTCCATGCTGTGACAGTGTGCTGCCATCACAGAGACCTCTCTAATGCAATGTGCAAACCCTGATGAGGGACAAGTATGCCCTACAGGAGATGCTCTTTGAACCAAATTTTGAAGACTGCTTAGCAAATCCCTGTCTTCTGGCTGGGACTCGGGATCAAAGATTCAGTTCCCAGGTGATAAAAAGAGCTCACCTGAGTCCCAGTCTTAGTAGAAAACTGAGATTCCAAAACTATTAGAGAATCAAGAACTCAGGACAGAGCAAGGGTAGTAGCTCCATATGACGTGACACTATTAAACCAGCAAAAAAAAAAAACAAAACAGGAAAGAAAATTGACACAAACATGTCCTGTAATCATTCATTCAACATAAATTTATTGAGTTTCTGCTGTGTTCACAGCAGTGTTCTATGTGCTGGGGCTACAGAACCAAACAGAACATATAAATCCTTGCCCTGATGGAACTTACCATGAGGAGGGGAATGATATTAAACATGGGAGAATGTGGCATGTGGAAAAGCTGTTATATAATAGCATATACAGTATAATCCCAATTTTGTTACAAATAAGAAGGCTGAAGGATTATCATGTCAATTAGCTTTTGCTACATAAAAGACTAATCTATATCGAATAGTTTAAACAAACATCATTTACTTAGTTTGGATTTTAGTGGGTTTGCACTTGGGACTGCGTTTAGCTGGTGGTTCTTCTGACCTCAGCTGGGTTCATTCATGGGTCTGATAGGGGGGAAACTAGCAGGAATTTGCTGAGTGTTAGCTGATGTGACAGGTGCAACTGGACCACATCTCTCTCAACATTCTGTAGGCTAGGAACAGCTTCATTTACATGGAAGCACTAAAATCCAAAAGAGGCAAGAAGAGGAAAGCTCAATTATAAGCATTTTTAAGTCTCTGCTTGTGATAGTCTTGTTATTGTCCTTTTGGTCAAGCTCAGAGTCAAGGGAGAGAGGATTATCCAAGGATGTAGCTATGAACAAATTGGGGGTCCTTGTAGCAAGTTTTAGATAAGTACACCCAAAAGTTGAAGGTGATTATCTGAGCAGTGGGGTTTATTATTTCTTCTCTTTTGTTCCTTTAATTTTCAAATTCTCTTTTGTGATCTTGTAGAACCTTTATAATAAGAATATGGAATGACAAATAAGGAGAGGCCTGAAATCCACTCATATAGTCCGGGGTAGAAGGCAGGAGTTGCAAGAAGGAGCTCAAGGTCAGTTCCAGAACAGGAGAATGCTGAGGGACAACACAGAAAAGCACAGCGAAAGCTCCCAGCATAAGCACACCTTGAATTCCTAGCAAGTATACTATACCACCCAGCCCAGTTGATCTGGAGAACAGCGGTTTCAGCAATTTGCTTCTTGGTTCAGAAGTAAACTAGATTACTCACAACACAATCTGTTTATACATAAGAATGTAGAAGATCCAGTTGGGGTATAGGTGCAAGGACAGAGAGGAGGAATAATGAAGGGAGCCCCCTCATGGAAATCTTAAACTGCTATTAGAGTGAGATGAACTGGGGAAGGGTAAAAGGAAATTGCAAATTTCTAAAGTACTCCAGGAATTCAATACTATAATAGCAAATGCTAACAGAAATTCAAATATCAATTTATTTAAACTCCTTCATTACAGCTAACAGAGCCCCAGAGAAGTGACAGGACTTGCCAGGGTCATCAAGATCTTGATGGCAGATGTAGAATAAGAGCCCGGTCTCCAGTGAGCAAGGCAGGTGCTCTTTGCCCTAGTTGCAATGCTGTTATGAAAGCAACTCATCCTTTGATGAAGGATGGAATGTTGACTGCTCCCCCGTCCACACACACACCTGCAGACCTTAGGTAGATGATCGAGGTGTTACCATTAATGAAGGCCACCATTTCTCCTACAGTGCCTGTAAACCTACACCTGAAGGTTATAAACTAAAGTTCACTAAGAAAGCAATTTTTAAAAGACATAGGTTAATGGACACTTGAAATGTATAGGCTGATTTGCCAAGTCAATACTGTTTTAAGGCCTGGGATTTTGCCAGGGGGATAATTATCTGCTGCATTGATAGAACTTTCTTGGCTTTGCTTGACTTGAACTTATTAGTATACCCAAGGCTATTACCTTGAAAGAAAAAATAAGAGTAAAATTTCTTGTTGATGTGATGGATGTTTTATTATTTATCAAGATCTCATGATGGTCAGATCCAGATAGTTTGTCAAAGGAACATATACAATCGCTTTGTGACAACAAACCCAGTTATTGCATCTATCTATCGATATGTAGGCGAAGAGTCTGAATACAGCTATGAGAAGGAAGAGAACAAGGAGAGAGATGGAAGAGCCACCATTTATACAATCCAGGCAATGTAGAATGTCAAGAAGGGATTATGGTTCACATCTTATGAAAATTGCTGTACCCAGGAATCAGAGAGATCTCTCATCAAAGGGTTAGTATTTACCCATTTCTACCACTTAAAGATGTGTCAAGCCAAAAAATATGATTACAGTTTACCAATTTGTTTTTTTTAATCTGTCTGACTCAGATAATAATTCAATATCTTGAATTTATTTTCTCTTAGACACGGACTTGATGGTCTTCCTAATCTTATCCCTCTCCTTGCATTCTCATCAAGAATTCAGTTCTAACTCCTGTTACCATGAGTTTAGATTATCAAGGAAGTATTTCATCTTCGTGCTGACAATCATTCAAGAAATATCTTTTCAACTATTGGTAACTTAAGTCAAAAAGTCATCACTGGGACAGGCACAATGGAGCACACCTCTAATCCCAGTGACTCAGGTTGCTGAGGCAGAAGGATCACAAGTTCAAAGGCAGCCTCAGCAACTTAGCAAAACCCTTAGCAGCTTAACCAGAACCTGTCTCAAAATAAAAAAGGAAAAAGGACTTGAGACATAGTTCCATGGTAGTGTCCCTAAATTCAATCCCAATACCAAAAAATCCCTCTAAAATTTCTCTAGAATGTGAAGTGATTCCCTTGCCATTTCATTTCCTCATACATGTTGTACTGTGTACACAATTCACCTAAGTTTCTAGTGCCAGATGAATCTTTGATAAATCTGCATTTATTCCAAAGATAGTGCATTTTGTTGAAGTAAGTCTAGGTCTCAACTCAATGTTGTATGGGGTTTAAAGGTTGCTAAATGATCGTCAATTTTTACACATTGCAACCTTGAAAGTAGCTGAAGCTGCTAGTCACTAGAGTCTCGTTTCTTAAGGACCCTGAGCCATAACTAACACTCTGAAAAATGGATAGGTCATGATCTACAAGATACTGTCTCTCTGTTCAGCTCTTCTCTGATTTTAAGCGGTGCCATAGAGTGAGAAGAGACCAGAGTTTGGAGACACCAAAACCTAAATTCCCCTTGAGCACTTGGTGGTGTTCCTGTCCCAAGCTCTTCTAAAGTAAGTGGAAATAATCAATTCAGGACACTTCTGACTCTATCTATATACAAGTAATTAAAAAATAACTTGAATGATTTATTAACAGACATTTATTGAATGTCTACTCTGAGTCAGGCTTCTGGGGTTATGAGGACTTAAGTAAATTAAATCTTTTTCCTTAAGGAGTCCAAAACCTAAAGGGGAGGCACAGCTATAAATAGATTAATTATAACATGTTATATTAAGAAAAAAAGTCAAGTGGCAGCACACAATAGTAGCAGAGATGGATAGATGGACAGATGCTCAGAGAAGGCCTCTAACATTTTATTCAGTAGGGTAGGCTAGCTGATCTTTAAAGGATACACAGGGGGTCCAGAAGGAATGTAGAATTGCAAAATATTTGGGCCAAAGACATTTTTAGAAGCCATATAGTCTCTTTCTACATGTGATCAAGACCATATTTACAGACCATTCCTACACACAAGGCAATTGTAGAACTCCTTGATCAAAATGCCAGAAAAGAAGTATACTAAAACATAAAGATTTACCTTTCTTCTGTTGTCTCTGTTTTTATTTGATCTCCTGTTTTGTGATTTAAAAAAAATTGCTGTTTAATGTTGTTCTAAAAAACTAACAGAATTATTAGTGTGAGCTTAATACTTCATCTTCACATTTTCAATACCAGTTTGTTTTGGTTTTGCTGTACTGGGGATTGAGCCCAGAGCCTCAAGCATGCTAGGCAAGCGCTCTATCACTGAGCTACATCTGCAACCAGTTTTTAATTTTATTTTGAGACAGGGTCTTACTCAGGTGCATATAGGTCAATACCAGTTTTTTGTTTTTGTTTTTGTTTTTTTGTACCGGGGATTGAACTCAGGGGCACTCAACTACTGAGCTACATCCCCAGACCTATTTTGTGTTTTATTTAGAGACAGGGTCTCACTGAGTTGCTTAGTGATTCACTTTTGCTGAGGCTGACTTTGAATTCTCTATCCTCCTGCCTTAGCCTCCCGAGCCGCTGGGATTACAGGCATGTGCCACCACACCCGGTTTCAACACCAGTTTTAAATGCAAACGTAAGATCATTAACTTGTATGTGAAATCACTGAAATGACACAGTTTCCCTCATGTTGTAACTTATAAATGTAAGTGTATTTTGTTCTTACCAGAACAATGGAAATTCACAAAACTAATTCAACTGTTTCTATTTCACTTTTTTTGTGGGCACATTCTGCCAATTCTCACTACCTTTGGCTTACTGATGAATAAGGAAAAACAGAAAGGAAAAGGATCTATACATTGCCCTGCCTTACCCTTCCTCGTGTCATTTTCAATGTCAATTTCTGACTACCACAGGGAAGTCACGTGTGAGAAAGAATACGACAGAGTTCTTTGGTCTTCGAGTTTCTGAGAATGCCATTGCACTCTTTCAGCATTCAAAACAAGTTCTATTCAAAGAGCAAGCCTGGCCTCTTGCAGATGTCAGTGCTTTTACCTAGTCAAAACCGTAACACCTTCTGCATTGAGTCTCACTGTAGCTCACAGGAACTCTGTGCTCATGTGGCACAGGGAATGCCACATACAAATGGGGCCTCAAGAACAGAGCACTCGTGTATGTGCATTTCTCCTCTGCCATGTGCTTGCTTCATTGTCCCGTCAGACATCACTTGCACAAATTGAGTCTTCAAGATGTCACTGTATCTATAGAACATTCAACCAAGTGCAGGACCTATGAAGTGACTCTTCATAAAAAGAAAAGCTAAACAGGTATTAACCAGGACTCAGAAAACATATTGAATTACTACATGTCATGCTTTCATAGACGCCACCATTGCAGCTTCTAGAGGAACTTCCTGTGTTTGAAAAACTTTATATGTATGATTCTTTTTTGTTTTTTTTTTTTAACCAGGGACTGAACTCAGGGACACTCGGTCACTGAGTCTCATCCCCAGCCCTATTTTGTATTTTATTTAGAGACAGGGTCTCATTGAGTTGCTTAGGGCCTCACTTGAGTTGCTGAGGCTGGCTTTGAACTCGTGATCCTCCTGACTCAGCCTCCCAAGTCACTTGGATTACAGGCGTGCGCCACCACACCCGGTGTGGTATGATTCTTAATTCACAATCATTCTTTCTTTTTTTTTTTTTTTTTTTTTGCGGTGCTGGGGATTGAACCCAGGGCCTTGTGCTTGCAAGGCAGGTACTCTACCAACTGAGCTAGATTCCCAGCCCTCAATCATTCTTCAAAAATACTACAATGTTTATAATCCCAGCTGCTCAAGAGGCTGAGGCAGGAGGATCATGAGTTCAAAGCAACTTCAGCAACTTGGTGAGGCCCTAAGCAACTTAGGGAGAACCTGTCTTAAAATAAAAAATTAAAAAGGAGGCTGGGGATGTGGCTCAGTGATTAAGTGCCTCTGGGTTCAATTCCTGGTACAAACAAACAAAAAATAACAAAAAAAACCCCAAACCACAGTGTTATACAATCATCATTTACACCAGAATATTTTATTTAGCAGAAAAGGGCAATTTAATCAGCCTGGTCTTCTGCTTTTTAAGAATCACAAAGGTGGGGGGAGAAAAAAGGGGGATGGGAATGGGAAGGACAGTAGAATGAATCAGATATAACTTTCCTGTGTTCATTATATGAATACATGACCAATGTGACTCTACATTATGTACAACCACAAAAATGGGAAGTTAAACTCTACATATGTATGATATCAAAATAAATTCTACTGTCATGTATAACTAAAAGGAACAAATAAAAAATAAATTTAAAAAATTTTAAAAAATAATCACAAAGATTCATATCTCACATAGGCTACATTGAGAGGAATAAATGTACAAAGTACAGAAGATAATAGTATAATATTAAACAAAATATCTCATTAATAAATTAATAGGGCTTAGTGGTAGCATATGGCTTAGTGATAGAGAACTTGTCTGGCATTTGCAAGGCCCTGTGTTTGATCCCCAAAACAGCAAAAAAAAAAAAAAAAGGAAGAAGAAGTATGTGTGTGTGTATATATATATATATATACACACACGCACACACCCTTAAATGACTTCACAGGAATTAGCGTAAAGAATGAGCTGTTAATATTGCAGCGTTAAATCGGGTGCAATGGCTCACACCTGTAATTCTCATCACTCGGGAGGCTAAAGCATGAGGATTTCAAGTTCAAGGCCAGCATTGGCAACTTAGAGAAACCCCATCTCCAATTTTTAAAAAAGTATGGAAACACAGCTCAGTGGTAGAGTGCCCCTAGGTTCAATCCATAGTACTGCAAATAAATAAATAAGCAAAACAAATAAACGGTTGCAGAGTTAGAGGTCAAAATTCACATCTTATTACCATTGCTGTAACTCTTTGCAATAGGAGAGAGTTGTTAGTACGTTTTCTGTATGTCTATCATGAAATGCTTTACTGATCTGTATTTGTTTTATGGGGTTTGTTTGTTTGCCTGTTTTTCAACAGACTGTTTTAAAGCAGCTTTATATCCATAGCAAATTGATCAGAAGTACAGACAGTTCCCAAACACTCCTTGCCACACTCCCATTCTTTTAATTATTTTTCACAGTATCCTTGGAAAATTCTTGTGTCTCTTAATCCTTATAATACTTTTGAAGAAACCTTGACACAAAATTTTACTAATATAGACCCAATGAATCTTAAAAATCACGTTATTCTTTCCCAAGTTTTGGTCAGGGGAGATGCACCCCACAGATTTGATGACAGAAACATGTCATGCCTACTTTATAAGTTCAATGTTTTTCTTTAAACCAATGATTTTTAACTTAAATATTTTTATATTTAGGTTAAATGTATATTTTCAAAAGAAAAATATATATTTTCTTTATATTTTTATATATTTTTAAAAATATGTATATTTTTAAAAGAAACTTTGTCTATTCCATAATTAGGATGGTAGTTTTAGAAAGAGATGCAGAATTATTGCAATTAAAAAATAAGTTTGAGGAGCTGGGGTCGTAGCTCAGTGGTGGAGCACTTGCCTGGCATGCGTGAAGCACTGGGTTCAATCCTCAGCACCACATATAAGTAAATGAATAAAATAAAGGTCTATCAACAGCTAAAAAGTATTAAAAAAGTAAAATAAAATAAGTTTGAGCTAATCATAGTGGTGTACACTTGTAGTCCCATTTACTCTGTTCTGGAGGCTGAGGCAGGACAATTATAAGCCTCAGGCCAGCCTGGGCAACTTAGTGAAACCTTGTCTCAAAATAATATTTAAAAGGCCGGGAGCTCAGTGATAGAGCACTTGCCTAACATGTGTGAGACCCTGGCTTTGATCCCTAATAACAACAAAAAAGTTTGTACATATCTATTGTCTCAAATTGATTCACATAAGTATGCCTGTCATAGGTTAGTTAATTTGGTTCTGCATACTCAGCAGTTTCCCTGCTATAATACTAGCAGGAAATAATACTACTTATTGCAACTAGATGTTGCAATAAGGCACTTTCCTATAGTCTTTGACCTAGATCAGAAAGAACATGGATGAGACTCAATTCCTGCATCCAGTGTTTGACATGTCACCACTTTTCTCTCATTTACCATGCCACCTCATTTATAGGCAGAGCAGCTTGTATTGGTACTATAACAGAATGCCTGAGATCATTTGGCTCACAGTTCTGGAGACTGGAAAGTTCAAAACATAGACACAGCATATCATTGGTTTTTGGTTGAGGGTCCAATGCTGTATAATAAAATGGCTGAAAAAGTAGATGGACAAGAGGGCTCTTGTAGAAGAGGCAAAGCATGAAGGTTGGCCTTGCTTTATAAGAACCCACTCTTGCTCTTGTGGTAACTGATCCAGTCCCCCAAGAGTGAGAACTCACTTTTTCCAGGGAGGATTAACCTAGTCCCATGAAAGTGCCATCAATGACCCAAATATTTCTTAAAGGTCTCACCACTTCCCAACATCGTTATACTGGGAACCAAATTTTGACATGAGTTAGGGAACAAATGAACCACATCCAAACCTTAGCTTGACTGGAAGCTAGGAAGACTGAGTATTTGCCCAATTTATTCAGCCTGAAGAAATGCCAGGACCTCCCTCTCCACCCCAGTAATCTTTGTGGTTTACCATAGGACCTCTCCAACTTAAACTGAGATAATCAAATACAGCCATGTTCCATTTAATGATAGAAGTACATTCTAAGAACTGTTAGATGATTTCACCATTCAGTGAACAAAGTAGAGTGTACTTAACACAAAATAGGCTGGGCACAATGTCACCAGGCTATGAAATCTTATGGGACTACCAACATATCTGCAGTCTGTTGTTGACCAAAGCATTATTATGTGGCACCTGACTGTAATAGGTTCATGGACATTAAAGGGAATAGTAGAGTTTAAATTTGGGATTCTTTCTTGCAAATAAGTACCAACATACAAAAAGCAAACAATCAATGCCTTCTTAAATATCTATTCCTATGAATAACAAAAATACAGGCCAGAGATACACAGATATTTGAGGGAGTCCACAGTTACAATTTTGAGACAAAGACTCTTCAAGGCTAATCTTTTTAAAAACCTGTGACACTTGTTTTAATTTTTTAATCTACTGGTCTTTTTTTTCTTTGCCTTTTTTGTTCATTTTTCATGTTTGTGGTGCTGGTATCAAATCCAGAGCCTCATGCATATGCATACTAGTCAAAGGCTGTAGCACTGAGCTACATCCCCAGCATCAACTAATCTGCTATTTTAAAAAAAAAAAAAAAACAAACAAGGAAGAGCAGGCATCACCCTTGATGCATTTATCAGATATTTATCAATTATTACTAATTAATGAATTATTTTAAGTTAGGTATGTGTTTTATGATTACATTCTATTTATAGCACATGATTCAAAAATTTCTATTGGTAAGTATATCTGTTTTGCAACTTGAGTAAATGCATTTAGTTAAAAAATTATTTAGGTAAACAAAAAGCTGAAGTAAATAATAATTCTAGTGGTATCTGAATAGGTCAAAAATGTGAAAATTGTATATGGGTGACTGAAGCTTGGGAAACACTGGCAAGATTATTTTAAATGATATTTATTGATTTCTACTGTGTCAAATTCTCTCCTAGGAATTTGGCATTTGTGATGAAAATGGGAAAACTCGACAATTAAAACTCAAATTAAGCATTGGTGCTTTTTCCTTCTGGAGGAGGTATCATAATTCACATTAGTGGGAAAATAAATCTCTGCTCATTTCCACAAGTAGAGACTTGTGGGAGAGAGGAGAAAATGGAAAGAAGAAAATTTCAATCCCTTTGGCAACAGTTCTGGGATGGTAGAGAGAGGGACAGGAAGTAAATTGACAAGTGTTAGAGCACGTTAGTGGTTTTGGATATGGAACAGTGGCAGAGAAGCCAACTGAGAGAGGAAATATTAATTTCTTTTCAGTTAATGGAAGACTGATGAAAGAAGTTCCAAAAAATAAACAGAAAAAAGAAAAAATGTGACTGCATCTTTCTGTTACCCTCAACTTTAGCAATTCTATGCACAATCTTTTTTGCTGTTGTTTATCAGGATGGTGAGCAGATGCGGGAGTGGGGGAAGGTTAGGGAATGGTTGAAGAATGCCTGTCATCTCTCATTCACGTATCTATTCAGTCAACTAATCAATTGGGTTTTGTCACCTACCATGTGCTAGGTGCAAAGGTAGACACTGGGAACAATAGAAGGCAAAGAAATACAGTCCCAACGTCACAATGTGAAGTCAAGTAGAGAGATGGAATAAAATACTGGCATTGTGATAGATTCTATGTGGGGCAAATACCTGGGTGCTGTGAGGCAGTATACTTCTTCCTGCTTGCGTCTTCAAATTCACTGACTATTGTGATAACCAGATCCAGCACAGGCTTCTATTTAGTTTGACACAAGTACAATCTGACTGCAGCTCTGTCAGGCTTGGGCTGCTGGTGTCCAGGCTCCTGTCCCAGAGTATCTATGACTTCATGGTGTGGCATGACTTCAGACCCCACTTGATGTTCACACATGTGCAACACTGAGTGTGAGAAACTTAATGCCATGTGGAAGCCACTGCACAATGCTTCATTCCTTCTCAAGTCTTCTGGCAGAGTAGTTTGAGACACATATCCTAAGGCTTCTCAGAAGGTCCGATGGGATTGAGCACCCCTTCACTCATATCAGGAGTCAGCTCTGTGATGCATTCTTACATTGCCTTTCTCTCATTCTGAGTCACTTCCCCCAGTGTTGTGCTGAAGCTGGTTCATCTGGCCAGCCGGAGCTGATTTTAGCCCTTCAGGAATTTTGCCATTTGGTAGTTAAACCCAGGCATCATTTGAAATAACGTTATCTAACATTAAATAAAGTAAATTAAAAGCAAAGTAATACATATTTAAGACTCATCACTTCTAAATTCTCTTACTCAATTTTACCCTATCTGGGCTCTTGAGGTTATTTTCATCAATTTTATCTGGTAGGAACACTGTAATCGTGGGCTATGTTGCATCTCTTTCCAAGTCTACATTCAGTAACATCATGTTAGAAGCTTAACATTAGCCATGGTGGAAGTATGTAAGTATATCACAGAAATAGGCAAACACTAAATTAGGATTTGAGTAGTTGTTCTATTGATTATCTAGACTTAAGAAAATGACACAGAAAATATTAATGTAGGTTAAACGTACAGGAATATCATGTCTACAGCAGTTATATTGTAAATTGCACAAAAATTCTGTTCTAAACTACTATTTGATTCAGGAAAAAGTCCCACATCATTGATGAATGGGTGAACTTAACACACATTATCCTAGCTTCACCTTCACCTTAGTTGTTAGTGTAAATGAACCAACATGCACATTGCAACTGTACTTATTTGTCAGTCACAAACAGTTTGGCTATAAGACTTTAGCAAAAATCAATGAAAACCTTTTGTGAGAATCAGTTGGCTATGTAGAATTTACCAAAGAGCATCATACATTTTATTATAATTTAGAAGTTGTGTACTATACATAATTTATATTAGTAATATTTAAAATAAACATTTGTATGTGTGCATGCATAAATTTTCCTTGGCAAACAGATCGTTAACCATTCATTGGCACTCCACTGCTCATATGAGTCTTTTATTTCAGATTCTGCTTTGGGCTCAGTCCAATATAAGATTACCATATCAGGTTTGGACTCTAGAAAACAGACATCAGAATGAGAATTGGGAGCTAGATCACTCACTAATAAGATGGTAATAGGTATATTGATAAACCTTGGAAGGCAGTAGTATCACAATTATTAAGAATCTTTTTTTTTTTTTTGGAGTGAATCTAGGGGTGCTCAACCTTGAGCCACATCCCCAGCTTTTTTTTTTTGTATTTTGTTTAGACACAGGGTCTCACTGAGTTGCGTAGGGCACTGCTAAGTTGTTGGGACTGGCTTTGAACTCGTGATCCTCCTGCCTTAGCCTCCTGAGCTGCTGGGATTACAGGTGCACGCCACCATGCCTGGCAATACTAAGAATCTTACCTGTGATGTCTGGAATAAAATTCAAATGGAAGATGTTTTAGTAAGTTATTTTGCTGCTATGACCAAAAGACCTAAAGAGAACAATTTTAGAGGAAAAGTTTTTTTGAGTTTCATGGTTTCAGAGGTCTCAATATATGTAGATGGCTGACTCCATTGTTCTGGGCCAGAGATGAGGCAGAACATCATGGTGGAAGGGAGTGGCAGAGGAAAGCAGCTCAGAACATGATACCAGAAGCAGGGAGATCACCCCCTCACTATGTACAAAATATAAAACCTAAAGGCATATCCTCAGCAACCCACATCCTCAAGTCACACCCTACCTGCCTACAGTTACACCTATTGGTGGATTAATGCACTGATTAAGTTAAGGATCTGATAACCTCATAATTTCACCTTTGAACTTCTTGGCATTGTCTCACACATGACCTTTGGGAGGGGGACATCTCTGACCTAAACCATAACAGAAAACAATGCACTAGGTTATGCAGTGGGTGTGAACAGTGTGGGGTAATTATAAAGATTGTGGAGCTTGGCAGATGTTGGTTCTATCCATTTGCTATATCTTTAGTTAGAGTTCAGGGGCCACAAACCTAAAGATCAGCAACCTCAATTCTTTTCAAGTTCACACTATGTTAAAAGGAGTGTCACTTACAAAACTTTAAAGCTGATACAGCATTAAACTGACAGCCAAACTTCTTTCAAACAAATGCCTATAGAAGCAAATGGATAAATGGCCAGAAGACTCTGATATGCATTTCATAAGATTCCCAGAAGGTCCTGGGTGATAAAACAACTAGTAGCCTAGTCTATGGGAGAAGGCAATTCAATAACTCCTCCTTGCATAGTTTTCACTCCTGCTCTATACACACTCAGAAACCTTTGTGCCAGGCTTTGCCGTGGGGAAGAGGTGAGCCAAGTTAGACATGAGTTTTACTTTAACTGGGAAGTAAAGACATATACTTGAAAGCCTGAAAGACAGTGAGGAAGGCTGAGGAAGGGTCTGTATGAAAAGTGCTTAATCTACTCCATTATGGAAAGAAAACCAATGTGACTGAAGTAGAGAAAGTAAGTGGGGAAAATAGCAGGAGTGGAAGCTGGAGAGTGGAAAGGACTTTGTATCTCCTTCTCAGTGGAAAAACATTGCTACCTCAGCCACTAAGCTACCTCATTCTTCTCCCTCATTCCTATTTTCTTTTTGGTACTGGGGATTCAACCCAGGGTTCCCCACTGAGCCACATTCCCAGACCTTTTAAAAAAAATTTTATTAGAGAAAGGGTCTCCCTGAGTTGCTAAGTGCCTTGCTAAGGTGCTGAGACTGACTTTGAACTTGTAATCCTCCTGCCTCAGCCTCCCAAGATGCTGGATTAAGGGATGTGCCACTGCACTTGACTCATTCCTATTTCCAATGTCCTTAAAAGTAGAGTTGTGATGAGAACAGGGTAAAGAAATCTTAGCTTGTATTTTGGTTCTTCTCTTGACTTAATGTGTTACTTTGGCCAAATTATAAAATTTCTACTTTATAGGGATATAAAGACAATGAATATCAGACATAAAAATGCTCTGTGTAAAATACATAATATTGCATTATTGTCACAAGCCACAAAGCATGACAAGACAAATCATGAGCATAGTCTTGTTTTTTAGATAAGTGATGTAAGAGCTAACAGCAAAAAAGACAGTCCCACAAAGTCCCACCTTTATTCACAGAAATGTCACTGTTTTAGTCAGCTTTTTCACTGCTACAACCAAAAGACTTGAGAAGAACAATTAGAGGAGGAAAACTTTATCTGGGGGTTCACATTTCAGGGGCCTCAGTCAATAGACAGCCAGCTCCATTCCTTGGGGTCTGAGGCAAGGCAGAGCGTCATGGCAGAAGGAGAGTAACAGAGGAAAGCAGCTGAGGTCACAGTGCCAGGAAGCAGAGAGAGCTCTGCTCCACAAGGACAAAATATATACCCCAGAGGGACACCCCCAGAGATCCACCTCCTCCAGCCACACCCTCCCTGCCTACAGTTACCACCCAGTTAATCCCTGTCAGGGGATTATTGCACTGATCAGGCTAAAATTCTAACTCAACCATTTTACTTCTAAACTTTCTTGCATTGTTTCAAACATGAGCTTTTGGGGGACACCTCATACTAAACTATAACAATCACAGAATTAATGACTGTGTTTGGAAACAGGCATTTGTGATTGAGGGGTTTTTTTTGTTTTTTTGTTTTGTTTTGCACTAAAGGAACCCCAGCCCAAAGCTACATGAAGGGAAAAGTCTTTCTTCATAATGATAAAGCCAGAATAGGAGACAACAAAAATTTTCCTCCAGAGAATTAAATTATCTGTCTGTTGTCAGTGATACTAGAAGTGGATTTTTTTAAAAAAATTAGTATTTACAAAGCAGTTTCTACCTACAGAATAAGTACCAGGCATTTGGTAATTATGGTATCTTTACATACGCCATGGTGGTAGCACTTCATTGTTAAAAGCCAGATTTTCTAGCTCATATGTTAATAGTAGAAATGAATTGTGACTGAATGTGACATCAACTAGTGCTTCTGGAAGTAAGGGATTTGGGGACCCTGGCTTCTTCCGTGTGTGTGTGTGTGTGTGTGTGTGTGTGTTGTTGTTATTCATGATATTGTGAAGTGAACAGTTTTGCTCTGCTGTGTGTCCCTGTCATGGTGTGCTGCCTCATCAAACGAATGGGATCAATTGATTACGGACTGGAAACTTCAAAACTGTGGGAAAAAGTCAGTCTTTTTTCTTTATGAGTTTGTTATCTCAAATATTTCCTTATAATAACACAAAGCTAACACAGTGTATGTCATTGCAACTGATTTTTGTGTGTTGATTTTGTAACCTGCAATTTTACTTAATTTATAACTTCAACATGTCTTTTAATGGAGTATTTAGGGGTTTCTAAATATATAATCATGTAGTTTGTGAACAGGGACAACTTTTAATCTTCCCTTCTAATTCAGATGACTTTTATTTCTTTTTCTTGCCTAATTGCTCTGGATAGAACTTCCAGTGCTATGTTGAACACTAGTAGTGAGAATGAGCATCCTTGTCTTGTTCCTGATCTTAAAGGAAATGATTTTAGCTTTCACCACTGAGTATGATGTAAGCTGTGGGCTTTTCACATATGACCTTTATTGTGTTGAGGTATTTTCCCTCTATTCCTAATTTGAGAGTTCTTATCATGAAGTAGTAATTTTATCAAAAGATTTTTCTATATCTATTGAAATAATTATGTGATTTTTTTTCCTTTACTCTGATAAATAGGGTATCACACTGATTGGTTTTTTTCATATGCTAAATCATCCTTTCATTCTAGGAATAAATCCCATGTTGTCATGATGTATTATAATCTTTTTAATGTGCTGTTGGGTTTGGTTTACCAACATTTTGAGAAATTTTGCACCTATAATTCATTGGGAACATAGGTCTGTAGTTTTGTTGTTGTTGTTGTTTGTACGTTTGTTTTCTGATTGTGCTTTGTCTGGGTTTGGTATCAAGGTTGATAAAACGATTTCAAAGTGTTCCCTCTTATTTAGTGTTTTAGAAGCATCTGAGAAGGACTGGCATTAATTCTTCTTTAAATGATGGATAAAATTTATCAGTTAAGCCATCGGGCTCTTGCTGGGAGGCTTTTGATTATTGAATTAAATTTCATACTAGTTTTATGTATGCTCACTATCTACATCTTCATGATTTAGTCTTCATATGTTGTATGTTTCCAGTTTATTTAGTTTTTTGGCATGTAATTTTTATGGTAGTTTCTCATGATCCCTTTTTTTAGGCAGGGTAATGGAAATTGAACCCCAGGGGTGCTTTACCACTAAGCTATATTGCCAGTCCTTTTAGTTTTTTATTTTGAGATAGGGCCTCACTAAGTTGCTTAGGCTGGCCTCAAACTTTTGATCCTCCTACCTCAGTCTCCCAAGTTGCTGTGATTACGGGTATGTTGCAACTGGGCCCAGCTTCTTATGATCCTTTTTATTTCTGTGGTATCAATTATAATGTCTCTTCCTTCATTTCTTATTTCTTATTTATTTATTTGAGTCCTCTATTGTTCTTATTAGTCTAATTAATAATTTATCTTTTCAAAAACAACTCTTAGTTTCATTTTTTTTCTATCATTTTTGTCTATTCTGCTTTAATCTTTATTTTTTATTTTTTATATTTTTTTAACAGACTGCATTATGATTGCACCCAAATGGGGTACAACTTTTCATTTCTATGGTTGCACACAGTATAGATTTATACCATTTGGCTGACTTTGTTCTTTTTCTAATTCCTTAAGGTGTAAAGTTAGGTTGTTGAGAACTTTATTGTCTTTAAATGTAGATGCTTATCACAATAAACTTTCCTTTTTGTACAGTTTTTGTTGTATCCATAAATTTTGACTTGTTTTACTTTTATTGTCTAGACATATTTTTAAATTTGCTTTTGAATTTACTCTTTGACCCAATGGTTATTCAAGAGTGTGTTAATTTCCACATATTTGTGAATTTTCCAGTTTTCCTCCTGTTGCTGATTTCTAGTTTCATACTATTATGGTCAGAAAAGATACTTGATATTTTCATCTTCTTAATTATTAATTCTTAAATTTTTTATGTGACCTAGCTTGCAATCTAACCTGCATAAATTTCCTTGTGTTCTTAAAAAGAATATACATTCTGTTGCTATTGGATAGAAAATTCTAAATATATCTGTTGGGTCCATTTGGTATATAGTGTTCAAGCTCTCTGTTTCCAGATTGAGCTTCTGTCTGGATATCCTGTCCATTACTGAAAATGGGATTTTGAAGTTTCCTACGATTATTATATTACTGTCTTTTTCTCCCTTCAGTTCTGTCAACGTTTATCTTATATATTCAGGTGTTCAGATTTGGGATGAATATATATTTAAAATTGTTATGTTTCCCTGGTGGATTTACCCTATTATCATTATATAATTTTCTTTATTTCTTGGGAGAATTTTTTGACCTAAAGTTTATGTTGTGTGATATAAATACAGTCACCTCTGTTCTCTTTTCCTTATCATTCACATGGAATATCTTTTCCTATCCCCTCAATGTCAGTCTAAGTGTTCTTAACTCTAAAGTGATGTAGACAGTATATAGTTGGGTCTTGGTTTTGTTCTATTCAGCCACTCTGTCTTTTGATGGGGGTATGTAATCCATTTACATTTAAAGTAATTATTGACAGGGGATAATTTACTATTGTCTTTTTGTTCATTGTTTTCTATTAGTCTTGTAGTTCTGTTGTCTGCCTTTTCTCCCTTCCTTTCATCCTTTGTGTTTTAAGTTTTTTGTATTAATTTGCATTGATTCCTTCTTCTTTTGTGTAAGTTCTATAGATAGATTTTACTGGATTACCTTAGAATTTCTATAAAATATTTTATGCTTATAACACTGATTTAAGCTGATAACAATTTAAGTTCAATTGCATCCAAAAACTCTACACTTCTAACTTCTCCTTTCCCCAACTCCACATTTTATCTTATTGTTGTCTTCATTTCCTTTTGAATTTTAGGATCAACTTGTTAGTTTCTATAACAAAAAAAATGCTTCTGAGATTCTGATTTGAATATAACAAATTGGGGGAACTGATATCTTTATTAAACACTGACCTTTTAGAAATATGACCATAGTGTGTCTCTCCATTTATTTATTCTTACATTCTCTCAGCAAAATTCTGTAATGTGCACATATTTAACACATTTAACCTATACATTTTATGTTTTGATGTTACTGTAAGTGATGGTTTTTATTTATTTCAATTTGTAATTTGTAATTGCCAGTATACAAAAGTACAGTTAGTCTTTGTATAGTGATCTCATGTCCTGCAATCTTTTTTGCTTGTATTGCATATCTGGAGATGATCTTATTGTTTTTCTCTTATTAATGGTAGGCCAAAAAGTTTATTTACTGCAAGATTTTTCAGGGGTTTTAGTAACTTAAAATGAATTGCAAATCCGTAAGAGGGCTATGTTACACATGAATTCCCACACATTTACTTAACCATAAAATTATTTTTTGTTATGTGATCCCTCAAGATCAGAGCTCCATGAAACACACTCTGGGAAATTAAATATTATATTAGAGGATCAGCATATGTCTGATCCTCTGGTTAGACTGTCAGCTTATCAATGGCAACCATTATAGTGAACTCACAATTTTTTCCTATCCATTTGTTTCTTTGCAGACAAGGTCTCTCTATGTTGCCTAGGCTTGTGTCAAACTCCTTAGTTCAAGTGATCCTCTGGCTTCAGCCTCCCAAGGGCTAGGACTACAGGAACTTGCCACTGTGCCCAGCTCTGAATTCATAATTTGACAGTTAGTACATTTACTCATTCTCTTTTTTTCTGACAAACGTTATTTGAGCCCCTTTGTATAGTGGATTTCATGCTAGGGAAGAAAGAAGTAGAAGATATTGTTTCTTCCCTTAAAGAGCTTTAAGTTCAGGGCTGAGGTTGTGGCTCAATGGTAGAGCACTTGCCTGGCATGTGTGAAGCACTGGGTTCAATTCTCAGCACTACATATAAATAAATTAATTAAATAAAGGTCCATCAACAACTAAAGATAACATTTTTAAAAAAGGAAGCTGTTCCTTTACCAAAAAAAAAAAAAGAGCTTAAGTTCAAAAACAGTCCTCATTAGTGTTAGCTGAAGCAATGTACAAATTAAAGGATACTTAGTAGTTTCATTTTCCAACATAACCACAACTTATACAATATTTGGGAGAGAAAATAAAACACAATACTTAAGTGGAACCCAATTGCCTATGAGATGTCAGATCCCATTTTCCTTCACAGTATGTCACAGAAATACTGAAACATCCAAAGTCCCAGAAGGATGAAACTTTTTAGATATTGTAAACCTGTCTAATTGAAAATGACATGAAGTGCTATTGGGGATATTCTGTTTTCTTTTGAACTACACAGTGGACTTTGTGCCACTGAGGACAGTTGTTCAACTCTTTCAAATGAGAGTTACATGCTTTGCCTTTTGATTTTGGCCCTTTGTTTAACTGGGAATGTTTGAGGAAGGTTTTCCTGACACCAGTTTGGATACATAAATATTCAAATTAATCTTGCTCTTACTTTATCATAGCATTTGTCACTGTTTCTTAAAGTTTGCTGTTGCAGTGAACTGCGTGTTTGAATTCCTCCAATTTCATACATTGAAATTCTAACCCCCAAAGTGATGGCATTAGAGAATGGGGAGTTTAGGAAGAAATTAGGTCATAAGGCAGGAGCCCTCATGGGTGGGATTAGCACCCCTGTGAAAGGGACCCCAGAAAACTCACACACCTTCTGCCATGTGAAGACACGGTATAAAGATGGCCATTCATAGACCAGGAAGCAGGTTCACACCAGACACTATATGCAACAGGATACTCTAACAAACTGTGACAAATACTCTCACATCCAGATGGTCCTTTGGAATTACACACGACAGTGTTTGACATGCAATCATTCTTTGATTGTTTTTGCACGTTCTTTCCTGCTCAACTGGTTTGTGGGCTACAGCAGAATTAAATTTGGCAAGGTTAAAGCTGATATCAGAGTCAAACTTTTGGTTTACCTGAAACACTGAGTATATCTTGGCCACATGATGTTCCTATTATAATAACAATCAAAACCAAACAGGTAGCCTGGTCTGAGCTAGTGCACACGTGTAATTCTAGCTATTGGGGAAGCTGAAACAGGAGGATAACAAGTTCAAGGTCAGCCTGCACAACTTAGCAAGACCTTGTCTCAAGATACAATAAAAAGGGCTGGGGACATGGCTCTGTGGTAGAGTGCTTGCCTAGCATGGGTGAAACCCTGAGTTCAATCCCCAGTTCCACAAACAAAATGAAAAAGGGGAGGGTTCAAGATGGCAGAATAGAGAAGGTTGCTTTCCTGGCTGCTCCGTGGTGTGAAACCAGGAAAGAAGATAAGCAGCTTCTTAGTAAGGTGGGTGAAAAACAAAAGACAAAAAAAAAAAAAAAAAAAAACTAGGGGTGGGGAGACTTTATTGGGATTTAATGCTGGACAATCAAAGCAGACCAAGGACTCAGGAGGTTGAATACAATATAGAAGAAATCCACAGTGCCACTACCACTGCCATGGCCAGAGTCACAGTCCCTCTGTGAGCAAAGTGGAGGGATAAGGGAATTAAAGGAATCCTCATTTTTAGGAGGCCTGAGGCTTGGCTGAGTATGGAAAACTTAGAGATCAAAGACACTGCCTGAGTAAACTGAAAGGTGTTCTGCACAGTAACCTTGTGTGGGAAAGAAGCCTCATCTCTCCTGGCTGTGTTCACAGGACAGAGGAAGGAACCATTCTGCAGCCACAGCAAGGGAGCTGTCAGCTGGGGGAGCCATTTCCTGGCTAACCCAAGTTTGGCCCAAAATACAGGCCTGGCAGACCCACACTGCATGACATAGAGTGTGCCGAAGTGAGCAGGAGAAAATCAAACATGGAGAGGGGTTTACATAGGGGACTACTGGTCATGGAAACCCACCCAGCTCTTCCCCTCCCTCTCCAATCTGGTGGCTTGCAGGATGGGCTAGGAGACACATGCCCAGGTGGGAGTTCAATAGGGTGGTGGCAGGAGGAGAGATTGAGTTTGGAGACTGAACCGGAGACAGGAAATGTGGAGTCCAGAGGTGACAGATGGACTAAGAATTGGCTCCTCCACTACACGAGTACAATTCAAGGGAGATCCTGTAGGGAAGCCTCCCACAGTGGACTGGCAATTGCTGGGCCCTGGAGATGTATTGATTTAAAATCTGCAGATGAATTGTCTTTCAGTGAAGAACCTAGAGCTTACCTAACTGTAAACCCTGTCTCCAGGAGTTCTTCCTACAAGAATACCTTTCTCACTCCAGCAACCCCACCCTGAGGGTGGAGTAAGCATCACACTCCAGACCACGCCCCCCAACACTGCTGAGTGGGGAAGCTAACAATCTTTTGAACTCTAATGGAAACAATTTGTTAACTTTTCATAGAACTTTTTTTTCTTTTCTCTGTTTAATTGTGACCTTAATACTTCATGGACATTTATACATATTCATATTGTTCTATTCTCATTTCTAGCATTTTTTAAGCCCGTTATTTTTCATGGACCAAAATTTTGAGAACTAGGATGTTTGATTAGTATATTTCAGTTTTGTTTTCTTTTTTATTTTTAATTTTTAAAACTTTACACATAAATTTTATTGTTTGTATATTGTGTACTGTATAGCTGTATATTGTTTGCATTGGTTGTTGTTATTATTTGTTTCCCCCTAAATGGTGAGGTATTGGAAACCTTCAGGGACACTATAAGTTCACAGAGTAGAAACTCTACTACCTCAGATCCATAACATTAGATGTGTAGACACACAAGCAACATGAAAAAGCAAGGGAGCAAAGTGCCCCAAACCAACCAAGATACTTCAATAACAGAATCCATCAACACCACCATGGAAGAAATGTCAGAGAAGAAGTTTAGAATATACATAGTTAAACTGATTGCTGAGGTAAAGGATGATGTAAGGAGTGAAATAAGAGAGAAAATACAGGAAGTGAAAGTTCGCTTCAATAAAGTGATAGAGATTCTCAAAAAGCCCAGAAATCCTCAAAATGAAAGAATCAATAAACCAAATTAAGAATTCAATGGAAAGCCGAACTAATACACTAGACCACTTAGAAGACAGAGTTTCAGGCAATGAAGACAAAATGTATAATCTTGAAAAGAAAGTAGACCATGGAGAAAATATGTTAAGAGACCATAAACAAAACTTCCAAGAAATATGGGAAAATCTGAAAAGACCAAAAGTAAGATTTATCAGGATAGCTGAAGGCTCAGTATACAAACAAAAGAAATGCATAAATTTTTCGATGAAATAATGTCATAAAATTTCCCAAACCTAAAGAATGAAATGGAAACTCAAATAGAGGAGGCTTATAGGACATCAACTATACAACATTACAGCAGACCCACACCAAGGCACATCATTATGAAAATGCCTAATATATAGAACGAAGATAGAATTTTAAAGGCTGCCAGAGAAAAATGAGAGGTCAAATTTAGAGGGGAAACCAAACTGGATCTCAACTGATTTCTCAACCCAGATCCTCAGAGCTAGGAGGTCTTGGAGTATACCAAACTCTGAAAGAAAATGGATGACAGCCAAAAATACTGTACTCAGCAAAATAAAGCTTCAGAATTGACAATGAAATAAAAACCTTCCACAATAAACAAAAGTTAAAAGAATTCACAAGTAGAAAGCCTCACTAAAAAACATACTCAATAAAATAGTCATGAAGATGAAATGAAAAATAAAAGTGAAAACCAGCAAAGGGAGGAACTACACTAGAAGAAGAGTCAATAAAGGAGAAACTAATTCAAAGTAAAAATCAGAAATAAATCAAAATGGAAGAGAAAAAAGTATTTCTCAATAATAACATTGAATATAAATGGCCTAAATTCATCAATCACAAGACATAGACTGACATATTGCATTAAAAACCAAGACCCAACAATATGCCGTTTCCAAGAGACTCACTTCATAGGCAAAAACATCTACAGACTGAAGGAAAAAAGATGGAAAAAAAATTAGCACTTACATGGATCTCATAAAGAAGCAGGGGTTTCTATCCTCAGATCAAGTGGACTTCAAGATAAAATTAATCAGAAGGATACTGTTTAAGGGAATTATATATGAACAAGCCATAAAAATCATAAACATTTATGCCCCCCAAATAACGGAGTGTCTATGTACATCAAACAAACCCTTCTCAATTATGAGAACCAAAAAAGACCACAACACAATAATACTGGTTGACTTTAACATACCTCTCTCATAACTGGATAGATCCTCCAAACACAAGCTAAATAAAGAAGCTATAAAACTAAAAATACAATTAATAATTTAGACAAGAGACATATATAATATTTCATCAATCAATAGCTGAATAAACTTTCATCTCAGCAGCACATGGATAATTCTTTAAAATAGACCACATCTTAGGCCACAAAGCAACTCTTAGCAAATAGAAAAAATAGAGAAAATACCTTGCATTCTATTAGATCATAATTGAATGAAATTAGAAATCAGCTATAAAATAAAAAATAGAGGCTACTCTAACACCCGGAGACTAAATGCACTATTGAATGACCAATGAATAGCAGAAGAAGTCGGGGTAAAATAAAAAAATACTTAGAAGTAAATGAGAATAGTGACACAACATATCAAAATCTCTGGAACACTAAGAAGGTGGGTCTAGGAGGAAAGTTCATTGCATTGAGCTCATTCTTTAAAAGAATAGAAAATCACCAAATTAATAATCTAACATTACAGCTCAAAGCCCTAGAAAAAATCAACACCAAAAGCAGAAGACAAGAAATAATTAAAATCAGAGCTGAAAACAATGAAATTAGATCAAACAACTATAAAAAAAATTTAAAAAGCGACAAGACAAAAAGTTGGTTCTTTGAAAAAGTAAATAAAATTGACAAACTCTTAGCCCAACTAACAAAGAGAAAGAGAGATAAAACTCAAATTACTAAAATTTGTGATGAAAAAGGAAATACCATAATGGACATTATTAAAATACACATGATAATTGGAAATTATTTTGAAAATTTATACTCCAATAAAATAGAGACAATGACAAATTTCTAGAGACATATGACCTACCCAAAATGAATCAGGAGGACATAGAAAATTTCAAGTGATGAAATTGAAGACACAATCAAAAGCCTACCAAGAAAGAAAAGCCCAGGACAAGATAGATTCTTAGCTGAATTCTCCCAGACTTTTAAAGAAGACCTAACACCAACGCTCCTCAAATTATTCCATGAAATAGAAAAAGGAGGAACCCTTCCACACTCATTCTTTGAAGCTAGTAGCACTCTAATACCAAAACCAGAAAAAGACACTTCAAGAAAAGAAAAGTTCCAGACCAATATCCCTGATGAAATTGGATGCAAAACTCTTAATAAAATACCAGCAAACTGAATACAAAAATTTATTAAAAAGACAGTACACCACAATCAAGTGAGGTTCATATCCCAGGGATGCAAGGTTAGTTCAACACACAGAAATTAATAAATGTAATTCATCACATCAATAGACTTAAAGACAAGAATCATATGATTATCTCAATAGATTCAGAAAAAGCATTTGACAAAATACAGCATCCATTCATGTTCAAAACACTAGAAAAACTAGGGATGGTAGGAACATATCTCAACATTGTAAGAGTCATATATGTTAAACTCAAGACTGACGTCCTTCTAAATGGAGAAAAATTGAAAGCATTTCCTCTAAAAACTGGAACAAGACAAGGATGCCCTTTCACCACTTCCATTCAACATTGTTCTTGAAACTCTAGCCAGAGCAATTAGGCAGAAGAAGGAAATTAAAGGGATATGAATAAGAAATGAAGAACTCAAACCATCCCTATTTTGCCATCAACATGATTCTATATTTGGAAGACCCAAAATCTCCACCAGAAAACTTCTAGAACCCCTAAATATTTCAGCAAAGTAGCAGGATATAAAATTAACACCCATAAATCAATTGCATTCCTATACATCAGTAATGAGTCACTGAAAGAGAAATAGGAAAACTATGCCATTCACAATGGCCTCAAAAAAATAAAATACTTGGGAATCAATCTAACAAAAAAGGTGAAAGGCCTCTATGATGAAAACTACAAAACACTAAATAAAGAAACTGAAGAAGACCTTAGAAGATGGATAGATCTCCCATGCTCTTGGATAGGCAGAATTTATATTGTCAAGATGGCCATACTGCCAAAAGCACTATGCAGATTTAATGCAATTCCAATTAAAATTCCAATGACATTCCTCACAGAAATAGAAAAAGTAGTCATGAAATTAATTTGGAAAAATAAGAGGCCCAAAATAGCCAAAACAATCCTTAGCAAGAAATGTGAAGAGGAGGGATCACAGCACCAGACCTTAAATTATACTCCGGAGTAATAATAACAAAAACAGCATGGTATTGGCTCCAAAACAGACATGAAGACCAGTGGAACAGAACAGAAGACAAAGACAAACCCACATAAATCCAGTTATCTTATACTAGACAAAAGTGCCATAAGCATACACTGGAGAAAAGACAGCCTCTTCAACAAATGGTACTTGAAAAAGTGGAAATTCATATGCAGCAAAATGAAATTAAACCCCTATTTCTCACCCTGCACAAAACTCAACTCGAAGTGAATCAATGATCTAGGCATTAGACCAGAGACCCTACACCTACTAGAAGAAAATGTCGGCCAACTCTCCATCATGTTGACTTAGGGATGGACTTCCACAACAAGACCTCTAAAGTGCAAGGAGTAAAATGAAGAATCAATAAATGGGATAGAATCAAACTAAAAAGCTTCATAGCAAAGGAAACAATCAAGAATGTGAAGAGAGAGCCTACAGAATGGGAAAAAATCTTCACCACCTACACATCAGATAGAGCATTAATCTTCAGGCTACATAAAGAAATCAAAAAACTTAACACCAAAAAAACAAAAACAAAAACAAAAACAAAAAAAACAATAAATAAATGGGCAAAGGTACCGAACAGGCACTTCACAGAAGAAAAACTACAAATAGTCATCAAATATATGAAAAAATAGTCAAGATCTCTAGCAATTAGAGAAATGTAAATTAAAACTACACTAAGATTTCATGTCATTCCTGTCAGAATGGCATTTATCAAAAATACAAGTAACAATGAATGTTGGCAAGGATGTGGGGGAAAGTTACACTCAGACGTTGCTGGTGGGAATGCAAATTGGTGCACCCACTCTGGAAAGCAATGTGGAGATTTGAGAAAGAAAACTTGGAATAGAACTACAATTTCAGCCAGTTATCCCACTTTTCGGTATATATTAAAGGACTTAAAATCAGCATACTATAGTGATGCAACCACATCAATGTTTATAGTAACTCAATTCACAATGGCTAAACTATAGAACCAGCCTAGGTGCCCTTCAATAGATGAATGGATAAAGAAAATGTGGTATATATACACAGTGGAATATTACTCAGCCATAAAGAAGAATGAAAGTATGGCATTTGCCAGTAAATGGATGGAACTGAAGACTATCATGCTAAGTAAAATAAGCCAAACCCAAAAACCAAAAGCCAAATGTTCTCTCTGATATGCAGATGCTAAAACACACTAAGGTGGGGAGGAGGGAATAATAGAAGTTCATTGGATTAGACAAAGGGGAATGAAGGTAAGGGAAGAAGGATGGGAATAGGAATGACAGTAGAATGAATCAGCCATAACTTTCCTGTGTTCCTTTATGAATACCTGGCCAGTGTAACTCCACATCATGTACAACCACAAAAATGGAAACCTAAACTCCATGTATGAATAATGTGTCAAAATACACTCTACTGTCATGTATACCTAAAAAGAATAAAAATAAGTATGAAAAAAACAAAATCAAATATATGTGTGTGTATAGTATTTGAATATACCTTTATTTTGAAATGCTTTGAAACTGTCATACGAAATGATATGCAATATGTTCTCAGAAAATAAGGATTTAATTGAGACAGAACATAGGGAATTTAAAAAGTTTAATAAGTGTTTAAAGGTTTCTTATAGTGAAAGTACTGTCATCCTCCTGGACAGCCTGTCTATCATTGTCTGTCCTTGGTTGCTCTGTTCCCCTTGCTCCAGCGTCCAGATATTTTCAAGTTCTATCAAGTCTGTTTCTATCTTGACAATGACACTCCACCTCTTCTTTCCATGTGTAATACCTCCATCTAGTTCTTCTCCTAGTTCGTTTGAGACAGACTCCTGATTATTCAGTTTCTAGTTCCTCTGCTCCTTCATTCTCTTCCCCTTACCAATTGCTAATCTTGCAAAGGTGTAAACTGCTCAAAAACCTTCAGGGGCTCCCCATTTGCCACAGAACAGAGGGCATGTTCCTCAGCTCAATTTTCAAGGCTTTACACAATGGAACTATAATGTTTTTTCCCAGACTTTTTTCTCACTGTTGTCTGTCAGCCCCTGATAGTCTAGACCTGTTGGAATATTTGTCATTCTTTGGACATGTACTGAATCTTTGTGCTTGCTATTTAATGCATGTGCCTGTGGGAATGCTTTTCTCTTGCCCTCTCCACATTGTCTTTCTCAAGCAAATTGGAAAACTACCTTCCATGACTTCTTCCATCCCGATATTTTGCTGTATAGCATTTTATTATGTTAATACATAACAATTTAGTCATTAGTCAATGGATATTTGCATGACCCCTAGTTTGGGAGTATCATAAACAGGGCTACTATGAACATTCTTGTATCTGTGTTTTAGAGCATATATTTTAACTTTTTGAAACACATACTTGGGGGCTGGGGTTGTGGCCCAGTGGCAGAGCACTTTCCTAGCATATGCTAGGCACTTGGTGCAATTCTCAGCACCACATATAAATAAATAAAATAAAGGTCCACTGACAACTAAAACAATAAAAAAAATACACACTTGAGGTGGAATTAATGAGTAACAGGGTATGTGTTTGTTCAGCTGTAGTAGATATTGCCAAAGTGTTGTTTCAATTTATTCTCTGACCAGCAGAAGAGAGCTTCAGGAGCTTCACATCCCAAAAACTCTTAAAAATGATTTTTAAGAAATTTTAAACAATTCTAATCAATATAAATTAATCACTCAGTGTGATTTTAATTCAAATTTTCTTGATAACTAATGACGTAAAACACACTTTTGTGGTACCTTTTTTTTAAAGCATCTATTCAATTCTTTCTTTTCCTCAATGATAGGAATATTTTGTATATTCTGGATATATATCTTGTCAGCTATGTGTTACAAAAAAATTTACCTCTAGTTGGGTATGGTGGCCCATGCCTGTAATCCCAGCTGTGTGGGAGACCGAGGTAGGAGGATCGTGCGTTCAAAATCAACCTCAGCAAAAGCAAGGCATTAAGCACCTCAGGGGGACCCTGTCTCTAAATGGAATACAAAATAGGGCTGGAGATGTGACTCAGTGATTGAATGCTCCTGAGTTCAATTCATGGTACCTCCCACCAAAAAAGTTTACCTCTAGTCTGTGGCTTGCCTTTTTACACATTAATGTCAACGAATGGGCATTTTTTATTTTAATGAAGTCAAATGTTATGTATCTAATTAGACAAAAAATTGTCGAAAACTGATTTCTTTTTTACTTGTCTGGGGTTTATTACTTTTAATAATTTTTTAAATTTGTTCTAATTAGTTATATATGATAGTAGAAGGCATTTATACATTTTTGATAAATCATACATAAATGGAGTATAATTTGTCATGTTTCTGATTGTACATGTTGTAGGATCACATTGGTCATGCAGTCATATATGTGCATGAGGTAATAATGTCTGTTTCACTCTACTATCCTTCCTACCCCGATGCCCCTTTTCCTCCCTTCACTAACCTCCACCTAATCTAAAGTAACTCTATTCTTTCCTAGTGTTCCCACCCCACCTATCAGAGAAAACATCTGGCTTTTGGGTTTTGGGGTTTGGCTTATTTCCCTTAGCATGATATTCTTCAACTCCATCCATTTACCAGAAAATGCCATAATTTCATTCTTTTTTAAAGATAATTAATACACACACACACACACACACACACATATATATACCACATTTTCTTATCCATTCATCTGTTGAAGGACACTTAGATTGGTTCCATAGTTTAGCTATTGTTGAGTTGAACTTCTATAAACATTGATGTGGTTACATCACTGTAGTATGATGATTTTAAGTCCTTTGGGCATAAACTGAGGAGTGGGATAGCTGGGTCAAATAGTGGTTCCACTAAATCTCTTAAAAATTTGACGAGTATTCTATACTCTAAAAGAATTTTGTACTTATCAAATTGAATTGCTGAAAGTATGGTGTCAATAGTAAGTTATTAGAAGAGAAGAATCAATGTGGGTGACGCCACCAAATGAAACATTAGGGAAGAGTTAAGAATAAGCTGAACGATGAGGGAGGAAAGGCAAGTCAGATAAAGGCTCTGTTGTAATTCCAGTAGTGAACAAAGGGGAAGAGAAGAATTGACCCTTTTTTTTCTGAAGTGTTTATTGAGTTCCTTCCACGTACCAATAGCTTGCACAAATAATTTCACTTTATCTCAGTAGTAACCCTAGAGGTAGAGACTATTATTTCTTTCATTTAAAGAAAAGAAACTGAGGCTCAGAAAGGTTAAATAACTGGCCTACTCAATTTTCTTGGAAAAAACTGCAGAATTACTGTTTGAGACTAGTAATCTACTCCCTTGTAGGCATTCATTGTTCTGCTTCCACCAATTAAACTATTTATGTCAACTGTACTTCTTATTATAATTGGTTAATCTAATCAGAGATGAAAATGAATGCAAACTCATTAAAAAAAAAAAAAAAAAAGATAGCCAGGTGTGGTGGCACATGCCTATAATCCCAGGCACTCAGGAGGTGAGGCAGGAGGATCACGAGTTCAAAGCCAGCCTCAGCAAGGGCAAGATGCTAAGCAACTCAGTGAGACTCTGTCTCTAGATAAAATACAAAATAGGGCTGGGGATGTGGTTCAGTGGCCAAGTGCCCCTGAGTTCAGTCCCCAGTCCCAAAAAACAAAACAAAAACAAAATCAAAAACAAAACAAAAAAAAAACAAGATAAATGCTCTTTAAAAAATTCTGAAAAGGCAAATAATTGAAAAATATTTGATGTGTGAATTAAGTGACTATAAAAGATAGGGGAAACAATCTTAAAATTCCAGAAGTAGTCTGCATTCAAGGTACTTCCCAAGCGTATTGAAGTTTCTGCTATTCTTTAAAGAAAGCAAATGTGGAAATTGTAGACTATTAATGATTGGTATAGCTTATGAAAGACAAAAACCAAACCAACCAACCAAACACCAACAAAACAAAACAACTCAAAGCAGAACTCTATTTAGTAGATTTATCCTGGAAGGAAAGGCCTTGGATAAATATCACAAGATTGGCAGATATATGTTTAAGTTAAATGTTTTAAGATGTATATTCATCATTTTCTTGGGAATGTTCACTTTAATCAACTCTCCTTGATTAACTAGTCCACAATCAAATTCAACTCAATTTTATTTGAAAGCTGCCATTCACTTACATAACAGCAATACAAATTAGAGTTTCTTGCTCAGCAAGTGACTAACACTTAAAAACAGCTCAATAATCCTTAGCTAGTATTATTATTAGTTGCAAATAAAGTAAACTAAAACTAGTAAGTACTGGGACTCAATTTTGATAAATAAGGGTCAAATGACTAATTTTAACCATCCCAAATTAATTCAAATGGAAGCAGATCTTAAGACTTCAGCAGACCTCTGATGCTATTTGTTTTTGTTTTTGTTTGGAACCAGGGATTGAACTCAGGGACACTCGGTCACTGAGCCACATCTCCAGCCCTATTTTGTATTTTATTTAGAGACAGGGTCTCACTGAGATGCTTAGGGTCTCGCTAAGTTGCTGAGGCTGGCTTTGAACTCACAATCCTCCTGACTCAGCCTCCCAAGTCGCTTGGATTACAGGCGTGCGCCACCACGTGCGGCATCTGATGCTATTTGAATATGGACTTTTCCCTCATCAAGGATCACAGTCTAGGACTGGGGGTATGGCTCAATTGGTAGAACTTGCATGCACAAGGCCCTGGGTTCAATCCCCAGCACCACAAAAAAAAAAAAAAAAGGATCCCAGTCTAGGTTTTTAAATTTGTTTTGTTTAGAAATTTCATAAAATTTAATGCAGACTGGTTTACATCAGATATTGGCAGTTGATTGTGGGAGGACGGGGGGAGGGGACCTCCTGAAATAAGTGACATCAGTCAGAAGCTGCATCCCAGGCTGTTAAGTTATAAGGACCATGTGTCTCATTACTGCCTCTCCCTCAGTTCATTTTTAATTATTGATGTCACTCTTTCCTTTTCTCTCTGCCCAAACAAATGTAACATCTAAACATTAACAAGACTAGAAAGTCAGTAATTAAATAAAAAGAAAAATAACTGATTTAAAGAAATAGATTATTAAACTTGGCTATCTCCTGAGCTACAACTTAGTCCCTTGCTCTCCTCATGAGCAGGGATTTTAGGACTTTGTCATGCTATGCTGGTGGGTGTGTCTGTGGGTCACTGGTGCCAGACTGTTCTTTTCCCTCGTATTACCAATTGTTCTCTGTATATTTGCTTGTTAAGTCAGTTGACATTTACCCTTAAATTCATGACAACTTATCAATGTATGACTCCCCTGGGGTATGTATGGGATTTCCAACATTGGGATGTGTGTCCTGCATTGAAAAAAAAAACTAGGAATTTGTATATACGTAAAATTAATGGACCTTTAAGGTACTGTGTTACTTTTTAAAGGAGAAAGCCATTCTGGCAAATATTTACCAAAAGATTAGATCTCTACATCAAACAGATTAAATTTCAGAGATATTCACTTGAAAAATTCCAAAGAGATACACTAGCAAAATCATGGACTAGGCTCTGTCCATAATCCTGCATCTCCCACATTTAGCCACATAAAATTTTAATTCATAGGATTCTCTGGCAGTTCTCAACACAGAGAAGGAACAGAACCCATCAGCTAGGGCTAAGCACTAGGACTTAGCTAGGGCTAAGCACTAAGGACTATTCTGTTCACTTTCTTCTCTGAGCACTACCAGCTCATACCATCTAACACCTAATTCTGCACCATGACCCCAACTTTAAGTGCATGCCTTTGAAAGTCTCTAAGCCTCACCTGACTTAGGCTCCTTGAAGACATGACAATTTCTTACATTAGGCTTATATCCTCCTTCATGCCTAGCACAAAAGCCAACAGGGATTTATGGTTGTTAAGAGAAGTACATATCAGATAAACAGAGTGACTCTCATACCCTGAGCCAAACAACACTAAAAGACCTTCTTGGTTTGGGTTACCTTTCTGACTGGGCAGTTGTAGTCATTTCTTTCCTTCTCAGAAGTTGTATTTATCTGTGAAATATAGGTTTCCTTAATATACAATGAAAGAAATTCTATATTTCCACCTCTATCAGAGTAAGGCAAACTGCCTATATTCTTTTTCAGAATTCAGTTCATTTCAACAAACTTTGCTATCACCTAGGCCAGCTGTCAATGTGCCAACTGAAAAATTCGGGCAACCTAACTCTAGAATCAGTCCTCCTAACAACTAGCTTTAGGCCTCCTTGATTGGCTACCGCCCCTGAACAAGGACTTTCATTTGTCTCTCTCTTGCCACCCCCAATGGAAGGGGAAATTTTAAGCCACTTTGAGGCCTCTTCACATGATTGAGCTTCTCAGTCTCCTGGAATTCCTTGCTGTATGTGGAGGATAAGATAGGGGACCTATTCAAAAACCTTGGTCCACTTTTAACGGCACTGCTCATATTCTTAGCATTACTAAAGATTAAAGAAAAAAAATCATGGTACAATGGTTTCCCACCCTTAAGTTGCATCCAGCCTTGAAAAAACAAGTTTCCTCAAATTATTGTAGCACAAACCAATATACAATCACCTGACAATGTGATATAGTTGTCTAGAAGAATGGGAAATAGAAAAAGATTTCCAGGCAGCATTAATAACCCACTCAAGGTTACTAATCATGTATTTTAAATGAGGCTACTTGGTATGGTGACATTTTTCTCCTGTCATGCTCAGCTATGTGAATGCCTTTGCATCATAGGCATAGTTGGAACTATGCCTAGACTGGGGTTTTGCTAAGCAAGTATTATAAGAAAGACCTGCTGGAGAGGAAGACATGAGAGATGTGGGGACAGTGAGAAGGTGTTCAATGGGTCATAGCTCCTGGTAGGAATGAAGGATTGTTGGGGCCATAGCAAGGGTACAAGAAGAGCCATGTTAATGTGCTAGTCATCAATGTTGAAAATCACAAAAAGTAAAACTCAAATGGGCCAAAATAACTGGGGAAGTTTCTTTGTAGGTGTCGAGATTTAGGCTGAGAATGAAGGACAGGGAAGAACTAAAGTTGAATAGACAACAAAGAGGAAATAGAATATTTTAAATTGGAGCACATTTGAATAAGGGCATGAAGCCTGCCTTAAGGACTTAGGAAATAGTATTGAACCAGCCTTGCTGGAGTATAAAGGCGGGTGAGAAATAGGTTATATATTTTGATGTGTTGCTACATTATGAGTCAAGTATAGGGAATTCAAGGACTATTTCATCTTCTACATATTCCAAAGGAACTCACAATCTTTATTCCTTTGTTTACTGGTGAGTGTGAATAAGGTCTCTGTAATTTAAATTGACAATATTGCCCCTGTTTGAAAACCTTGTCACATTTTATCAGTAACTTTCCCCCTGTTTCTAACACCTTTTATTGGCTCCATATGGTGAATTTATGTGTTTGCCTTACAGTGTTCTGTGTTGAATAATTTAGTGCTGCTACAGTTAACTGGAACAGAGATTGAATATACCTTTGAAAGCTCCTAACAACCAAAAATGTCCAACTGAGTAGATTTACATGTGACCTAGTGTTGGTCATTGCCATTGCCAACTGAAAACAACCAAACCCCCCAAATGCTCAGATTTTATATAATTACAATCAATTCTCTGTTGTTCATTTTCCATTAATTCATTCAACATTTGACTACCAACTATAAGCCAAGAATCACAGTAGGTGTTGGAGATCCAGAAATAAAAGGCAGAACCATTCCAGGTTAGTAGATAAGAAAAACAAGTAAAGGGTAATAAGAATAATGATATAAATGCTACAATGGAGGTGAACAGAGAGCAAATAGGAGATGTTTCTTACCTGGAAGTAGATGAGAAATAAGGAAAGACATCGAGACATCTTAGAGGCATTGACATCTGAGCTAAGTTTCAAAATTCTAGCCACCATTGTATAACCAGCTATAATGCAGCAGAGAAGTTTCCTGGAAACAGAAGCAGCATATATATAAAGGCATAAACAAGAGAAAGGCCTGCATGAGAGAGTAAGAGTGCTTTTAAGTAATTGAGCATCTTAGAACACCAGGCAGGAATCATTAGAGAGTTGAAGCAGGAGGTATCAGCAAGGCCAGATGGAAAAGGCTGCCCTGCCATGCACTGTGGGCAACTTGGAGACGCTGATAAAAATTAAGCAAAGGAGGGACACTAGAGAATACAGAATAGAAGATGATTCTTATGGAAGGGCAGAAGAATTGGGCAAGGAATTAGTTATGTGATTTTGTAGTCACTCAGGTAAGAAATGACAGGGCCTTGAAAAAATGGAGAAGGCACAAATACCACAGCTGTTCAGGAAGTAGAGCAAGTTAGGTGATTGATCATACAAGAACTAATGAGGAAAGAAACCAAGTGATGTTTTCTTTATCCTAAGGGACCAAACATCTCACTAGGATATAAAGCCAATTTATTCCTCAGAGAGGTCACTCTATATGTGTGAACCTCAAGTGCAAAGTAGGGTAGGGTGAGTTCCCTTGGGTTTGGCTAGTGGGTCCCTGGAATAAAGACTACTAAAAAATGGGGCTGGGGATATAGCTCAGTTGGTAGAGTGCTTGCCTTGTAAGCCCAAGGTCCTGGGTTCAATCCCCAGCACCACAAACAAAACAAAACAAAACAAAAAAAAACTACTAAAAAACAACAACAACAATGGAAATATTTGTTGAAGCTATTCTTATGAGAATTAAAGATGAATTGCCAGTGATCTTATATGGCTATATACTGAAGTTTCACTTTCTTTTATTTATCAGATCTTTAAAATGCTATATGGTCAGAACTGTTCTACCTGTGTCCCAACTCCTGTCACACTTTCCCAAGTGATTAACGTGAGGCAGGGTGTAGCTCTGCTGTCTCTGTCAGCTTTAGCAAGATGAGGAAATAGAAATGAGTAGAGCTTTCCAACATGTTTTTGATATGATGAAATCACATTTGTCTTTAAAATAGGGAGCATTGTTGCCATCTTTACAGTGTGATTTTTTTTAAACTAAAAACTGATCCATATGTGCTCATATTTCAAAAGACAAAAGCCATTCCTTTTAACTACTTCAAGTCAAATAGAGTCACTGAAGAACAGATTACAGGATTATAGCTGTTATTAAACCTTTTCCACTGGGAAGTGAGTGGCAACTTCGTAGTGACTGTGTGTTTCCACCACATGGCAGGGTCACATCTCCATAGCCTCAACCCGAGGGTGGGGCTGACACAGATGAGGGACCAGAAATCCTAAGAGACAATGGAAAGAAGAAATCTGTCATTGCAAAGGAATACAGAAGAGAAAGAAAACTCCTAAAATTCCAAGTTTTAGGTTTAAAAAGATAATGCAAGATGTACAACTGTGAGCAAGCTGCTTCATGTCACAATTCTCTTGTCACACAGTTGCCAGTTGAGTACTGCTGACTCAGCTTCTCTTTGTCTGGCTTTTCCTTGCATGCCCCTGGCAAGAAGCTGTAGTGCACAACTGGGAGACTGACCTCCATCCCAGTGCCAGACAGATGACGAAAATAAACATGAAAAACCAAATGATTGTCTTTGGACTGAAACACCCATTTTGTTCATTTGAGGCTTCTGACTTCCTTTTGGAACCACTTTCTTGAGAAGCACAGATGTGGCCTTTAAAGCCTTTCTTGTATAAGTTTGTTTTTTAAAAAGTGATATATGCCATATGTTCAAGTGTTTAATAACAGTACTTTTTATTGGCTGCAAGATAGAAGATGAATACAAGAGCACTACAGGAAAAAAGACCAAGAGCTGCATCTCTTGAGGAATTGAAATTGCTTTAAAACATGTGCTAATAATTCCTTGCCTGATCTTTGGGAGGAGTAACTTGAAAGCTTTAGTGTTGTTGTCACCATTTTTCAGATGTGGAAAGGAAACAGACTAGTTAAGTAAGCCTGGTATGAAATTTAAAAATATATCAGCATCCGCAGTTATTTTTAAACTATTATTGCCCTTCAGTTTTTCCATGAACTAGTCAAAGTCAATGTCTTTGTCTCATTCACTATACTATGCTAAGAATTATAGTACTTAAACATCCCCCGGCTAATGGGAAAATAAAAAAACCATATAAGGTCACTATATCCTTAGAATGCTTTTGGTTTTAAGTATCAGAAACCCATCTCAAGTTAGCTTAAACAAAAAAGGAGAAATCTTTGGTTCATGTAAGTGATAAGCCAAGGAATACATACAGCTTCAGGCATAGCTCAATCGAAATGCTTAAACAATGATATGGGCAATTTCTCCTTCCAAATCACAGATTTGCTGTCATTGTATTGGCTTCATTTTCAGATGTGGTGACAAATGACTGTCAGCAGCTCCAGGCTTGGGAAAACTTGTAGAAAGAGATCCTACTTATATATTACCCTACGGCAATTTCAGGCAAGGCTCTCCTTGGCCCAACTTAGGTCACATGTCCATTCTTGAACCAACCATAGTGGTCAAGAATATTCAAGAATTAATCTGTTCTCCCTGCAGCAAAATGTACGTCTGTCACCACTCAATTCATAAGAACAGTTTGAGAAGATACATAGTCCCCCATAGGAAAATAGTATTAATAACAAATTAACAGTGAATTCTTGTAGTAAACACTTTTGACTTCCTAACCAAAATCTACTTTCCTTTCTGTCCTTCCTGCAGAACCCTGACTACATTTAGGTGTCTACTCTCCTCCATCTGGGTATGAACTTCCTGTAAGGAATAAGAGACGCACCATGTGTAGGATGTAGCCTAAGTAGGATGTGTAGCCTAAGTAGGATGGGAGCGGGGGGGCACTCTCTGTTTGCCAAACTATGCTGGCAGCATCTCACAGTCCTACTATAGTGAGGGAGGCATCCAAGAAAGGAGGGAGGTGTAGAGAGTGATCAAAAGAGTATGATGTATTAAAATTATGGAAGCCAGGTTTATAACTACTGGAGAAGAAAGCTACAGATATGAAAAAGGTAAAAATTGGTACACCCTATGATAGTGAATTAGAATTGGAGATATTTTGAATTCATTGTTTTCCACTTAAATATATAAAGAAATAAATATAACTGTAAATACATTCAGCTCTCCATATCCTCGGGTTCCACATCCAAGGATTCATCCAACCACAAATAAAAATTTTGAAAAAAATGGAGTCTGTACAGAACATGTACAGACATTTTTCTTGTCATTATTCCCTAAGCAATACAGTAGAATAACTATTTTCATGGTATTTACATTATATTAGGTGTTATACATAATTTAGAGATGATTTAAAGTAAATGAGAGGATGTGTGTAGGTTACATGCAAATACTATGCCATGTTGTATAAGGGCCTTAAGCTTCTGCAGATTTTGGTAAACTTGCGGGATCCTGGAACCAACTGCTTATGAATAACAAGGGATGACTATACACACATGTAAATATACATACATATATTATCTAATTTGGTTGAAAGAGGTTGCCTGGGAACTGTAACTACCCTACAGCATTAATCACATCAAATGCTCAGATATTGTCTTCTAAATGCCACTTTCTATTGAAAGCAACCAATGTACTTTGTCAATGGCTGATTCCAGGTCTGGGCACAGAAATTATAAGATGAACCTGGAACATCTTGTGGTCAAAAGGTAAAGAAGTATTCTTGGATGAGGGCATCTTGAAGGGACAGAAAATTAATTTGGGGGGGGCTCCAAATTGTCAATCTATGACAATTTGAGCAACAAAATTATCTTTTCTTTCTATTCTTAAAAAATTTTTAGTTGTTGATGGACCTTTATTTTGTTTTATTATTTATATGCAGTGCTGAGAATTGAACCCAGTGCCTCACACGTGCTAGGCAAGTGCTCTACCACTAAGTTATAACCCCAGCCCAACAAAATTATCTTAATGAATTATGACTCATTGAATAAAATAAGAATCTAAAAGCTCAGATAAATATAAACAGATGGGAAAGAAGAGAAAGTTCTCCTTTACAGTAGAATACTGACTAATAAATGTAAAATATATAGTGAAAAAAGAAAAATCACCATTTTACAAACCCCACAGTAGTGACTGTTTCAGGCAAGAATCATCAGTGGATGATAAAATCAGAGAACAAAAAGGTAATAAACATTTGCCTACATAGTTTCAAAGTATCTCCCAACAAACTGATTATTTAGTAACTTTACAGTAGGAAAAAAACTTGTAGACACCATCCGAATCAAAGGATTAAGGTTAAATCATCAGTAAAAGGAGCAAATTAGCATCACATGCTCTGGTATGATACACCAAGGACACAACATCACTTCTATTGAACTTTGGCCCAAAATACACTTGTATCTAATCATGAGAGACTATCACATAAAGACAAATTAAGAGACATGTTCAAAACAATTGGTCAAGACTCTTTAGAAAGGTCAAGATCAGGGAAGTAAAGACTATTTCAGAGCTAGAAAAACTCTAAACTGGATTTTAGATGAGAAAAAAAGAATCGATGGGACAATTGGTGGAATTTGAGTAGTATCTATTGACAGTTTGGGATGTGTTGAGTAAAATCTATTAAAATTGAATTTTACCTGTCTCTTTTTATTTTTATTTATTTATTTTTTAATACTGGGGATTGAACCCGGGGCTCTCCACCACTGAGCCACATCCCCAGCCCTATTTTGTATTTTATTTAGAGACAGAGTCTCACTGAGTTGCTTAGGGCCTCGCTAAGTTGCTGAGGTTGGCTTTGAACTCTTGTGGTCCTCCTGCCTCAATTTCCCAAGTGCGGGGATTACAGATGTGTGCCACCATGCCTGACTCTCTTTATTTTTTTAAAACAGGGTTACTAAAAAATTTTAATTACATAGCACCAATCTAGATCTTTACTGTCTTTCTAGAACTCTAGGTTATTCATTCTGAACAGGCTCCTAGTTAACCTACTGACTGCAATGCCTAGAACATACTCACCAAGGAGTTTTCTAGTGATGGAGTCCTGAGCAAAACTAGTAGGCTAAATTTCTCAGAGGAATGAATCTTGCTCAGGGGCCTTGGAATAATCTATTTGCTTTGTGGCAGTGATTCTTGTTGTTCATCTACAAGGAGAAATCAGGAACAGTGGGACTGATACAGATGCCACCCCACAACTACTAAAATCATCAATAGATATTACTCACATTTCACCAATTGTCCCATCACTTATTTTTTCTGATCCAAAATCAGGTAGGACGACTCCTGCTCATTAGTCTGATCTGTCTGTCCTAACCAGTGCTACCAGAGTGGAGTAAGGAATCTTGGACACTTAACAAGCTATTACATCAGGGCCTCAGGAGCATGAGTTTCACAGAGATGGCAAGAGAACGAGGATGGTTCAGGTTATTAAAGAAAGGCACTGCTGGATTACCTCAAACAAAGCACCAGCACTCACTGAGTTAACAATGTTTTTGTGCCTTCAGAGAGTTCACTCTTCATGATATGTCTAAGCCAAATCGTTATGATCTTTGGAAGAGGTAAAAGCTTTCTAGATTTTATCATTTTGACAAGTGAAGCACATCTGCTACAGTGAACAATTTTTTAGAATAGTCATCTCACCACACAGCTTTAGAAACACATCTCCCTCTTCTTTAATTTATTAGAGTTCTAATGTCAGTTTGCCGAATAAAGGTTCTGCTGACATCAATGTCGTTCTGCGAAACTCTTAGATAAAGAGCTAGTCTTGGAGGAGGAAAAATCTCCACTTCGGTCTGCTCAGCCAGTAACACTTTCAGAAAATTCCTTTATGCTATGTACATATACTTTTTTTATGTAACCACTTTTATTCAGAAACCAAAGGAGCAAATAAAAAAGTGTATTGCTTGTATTGTTAATTATGCCACACTTTATAGACATGAATACAGATCAATTAAAAGATATATTCTATAATATGATTGTAGGATTTGTGTACAGACAAAAGAACATTAAAGGTATAATATTTATATTCAGTTATCTCAGTTTGCCAAGTCTGTGTTTAGCAGCAGCAGCAGTGAGGGCACTTGTCAGGGATTAGGAGTTAAATCAAGGTTCATCTCCCAATCCTTGAGTTTCTCAATTATTGTAGGGATGGAGAGAATCTGTGTGGGGGAAAAAACTAATGTTTACTGGCTCGTTATGCCATACAGATATAGACTGATCAGCCAAATAAATCACAAAGGAAAATTGTTGTCTTTGTTTAGAAAACAGGAATACAGATTTAGAAGAAATTTGGCAATTATTTTGGTGTATCATTGCCTCTGGAAAATTCCATTTTCATTATCAAAAAGTGTTCGTGAATGTTCATTGAATTTATACTCCTAAGTTTATGCCAACACCTAATGGGACTTTGAATCATATTTATCTATGACATGTGTTTGACGAACTTCATTAAAACACACACATACACACACACACATACACACACACACACACACACACACACACACCAGGCACAGTGGAGTGTACAGTGTACCTATAATTCCAGCTCTTGGGGAGCTGAGACAGAAGGATCACACGAGACCAGAAATTTAAGGTCTGCCTAGGCAACATAGCAAGACTTTATTTCTTAAACAGATGAAAACACACACACACATACACACACACACACACACACACACACACACACACAATCCAAACTGACTTCAGGATTGAGTTGTATGACCTTGTGCTTAATTTGATCATTTAATCAGGTCAATTGATGAAAGATTGAAAGATTTGGGGTTATTTCAAAGTATTGAACTGTAGGCTATATATTATCCAACTTCTTATATATAGATCTCTTCTAAACAGAGGAAAACCATTCATGGTTTTCATTTAAAACTTTTCAGAAATCAAATTATCCAGATTTTTAATGATGCCCAGCTAAAGGCATGGTCTGGGAATATTAGGTATCTATTTTCTATTTTCATCTAAATCTGCACCATGCATTCTGGTTGGTCAAATATTTGAAGTTTCTCAGGGAAATTTCTCCCATATTTGTGCTGAGATAAAAAAAAAAAAATCTACCTTAGCTGGGCGTGGTGGCACACCCTGTAATCCCAGTGACTCAGGAGGCTGAGGCAGGAGGATCATGAGTTCAAAGCCAGCTTCAGCAGAGGCAAGGCCCTAAGCAACTTAAGGAGACCCTGTTTCTAAATAAAATACAAAATAGGGCTGGGGGTGTGGCTCAGTGGTTAGAGCCCCTGGGTTCAATCCCCAGCACCAAAAAACAAAACAAAACAAAACAAAAAAAACAAATCTACCTCTCTCATAATTTCACTGTGACCACAACAGAACAACTACCCATGATGATTTCCCCACTGTAGCCATTGAGAGTCTTTCCTTTGTTTATTCAAACCTTAAGAGTCCTGCTCCTAAGTTCCCATCTTCATTTCTTTGGTTTGGTAGGCACCAAATGCCCTAGAACCATGACCATCAGACCTCCCTAGGTTCCTGGAGTTGCTGGCTGGGCTCCGCAGTAGAGGAGGCTCTCAGCAGAGCAAAGTTCACAGAGCCAGGGCTCCTCAGATGAGTTCACAGGACCAAGACCACTGTCCAAACTCAATTTCATTTCAGTTCATAGGGTATGGGATAGATTGGTTTCTTTTTGGTGTGCTTTTCTGTAAGATGTATATAATCTAACAAAATTCAAAGGGAAAAGTTTGCCTAGTGGTATTTCTTTTCAATTGTGTTTGCTGGGAGATATGCCAGACTGAAGTCCTTTTTTCTAGAGTGGATTCAGTGCAAGCAGCAGCAAGCTGACCTTTCCCACCCTTTTCATTCACACAGTTGTTCTAAGGAGAGAACCTACTTTTGTTCTCCATGCCTATTCAATCCTTAGCCTCTCTGCAGAGCCTACCAATTAGTGTTAACAATTGTGACCAGAGTTTAAGGTCTGGACACAGGAACACAACTGAGAAGATGGATTCATTTCAGAAGCTAGACTACAAAGAAAGCATCTGATAGAACATGGAGGAAGCAATTTACAATGCTAAATAATAGCTTAAGGGAGTTACAGCTTCAAGTTTAGAAACTCTCTATCAAAGTCTTTTCATGTTACATGGATCAACTCAATTTGCCTCAAATCTTATCAGCAACCACTGAAAAAGCATCCAAAGCCAGGCATTTGTTAATACATTTTCAATTGATTGATAAGTTTATCATAAGATACTCAAAAATAGTTTCAGCTATTTAAAATTCTTTTTTTTTTTTGAGGCGGGGGTGGGGGGTGATCAGTAGGGGGGCCGTAACCAGAGATTGAACTCAGGGGCACTCAACCACTGAGCCACATCCCTAACTCTTTTTTGTATTTTTTATTTAGAGACAGGGTCTCACTGAGTTGCTTAGCACCTTGCTGTTGCTGAGGCTGGCTTTGAACTTGTGATCCTCCTGCCTCAGCCTCCTGAGCGGCTGAGATTATAGGCATACATCACCATGCTCAGCTAAAATTCTATACTGAATTAGGGTAATAGGTTTCAGAAGCTCATCGTCCATTTCATTTGCTCACATTCTACCATGCATTCTTTAGTAAAGAATAGCTATCAGTTATCCTTTCCTTTTTTTCTGTGTATTATGCATGTGTATGTGTGTGTTTTGGTTGTGCTGCAGCTGGGGATCAAACCCAGGGCCTTTACACATGCTAAGCACCTGCTCTACCATTGAGTTACACCCCTAACCCAAAAAGCAATAATCTTTTAAAGAAAGTGACAAAAAGGCCCAGCAAGATACAATAATTTGCTTTAGGTTGAATGAGTAGTAGGACTAAAACCCATCACTAGGAGTGATCACTAGAACACTATCCAGTGTCATGTACTAGGCTAGAGAGAATAGGTAGAGTGATAGTGTGTATGGGTTTTAGTCCCATCCCTGCCTGCATTCAAGTCTCAGCTGATAGCCCTTAGGCAAGGGCTACTTAACTTTTCTATACCTCAATTTCCCCCCTCAAACACAGGGAAGATAGTTGTTTCTAATTTATGTTTGTTATAAAGACTAGATGAGCTAATCTGTCAAGTACTGAGAACAATAACTGATCAGTGCTATGTCAAATATTTATTAAGCATAAAATGCAATGAGATGGTAAAGACCCTACATTTTGTTCTTTACTTACATGATCTTAAAAATGCTTCTCAGAAACTAATTTACACAACATTCCTGGGATGTTGTTGGGTAACTACAGGAGACTGAGTAGGGTCTGGCTGTTTGTCAGACAGCAATAAGGTGGAGTTATGACTTGTAAAGCACACTGCACAGTTCCTATGCCTATCACATATGCTCACCATAATTACAACAGGGTTCCCTTTACTCAGTGTTAATGAATATCTTATTGGGCCATTCAATCAGTGTTTTTGCTTCTAAAGATGGATTAGTAATTTTGAAATTTCAATTCAAAAGGAAAAGAAGTCTTTGTCCATTCAGCACATATATTATGTAGATGTGACAATTATGGCACTATAAAGAAGCCCACATACATGTTTAATGCACAAATTACACGTGAGAGGTAGCTCAAAGGAAACACACAGGGGTCCAAACCTTCAGTTTCAAAGCTCATAATAGAAACCAATGAAATATTGATGTCAAGATGGAACAGACATCATATTTATGTATGAATATTCTGTCATAAGCAGATAATTTACAAACATATTCAGGCATATACACATTTATATCTATGATGCTGTTTCATTTGTGCTATATAATAACATAGTTCTTAAAATGAAACAGAAAGGAAAAAATTGCAGAATTACTAGATCTTGGATGAAAGGTATAATCAAGCTGTGGATTAGATCCCTAAATACCAAGTTGCATTTATGCTTATCTTTCTACCTCATTTATGTAGACATGGTTTTGTTTGGTAATTACAATGGTAGTTTTGAAACAGTATAGAAGAATTTCAAAGGTGGACAGGGTTACTTATACATGTGCCTAATTCAGAAACTTGGGCATACTGCTACAGACCACCAAGAACCCTCCTTGCAATGAAAAGTGAAAATGTTGAAAATTCAGAGTACTGTGTTCATTACATAATATGCCTGGGGGGTGTAGGGAGAGAGGGATATTAGAGTACTCAATAAAGAAAAACACACATTCCCCCCTCTTCATGTTTCCCATCAAGAGATGAATGGAAAACAAATGCTTCAGTCTCTACTCACTTCTTACTTTCTCTACTCCATGTGAGAAATGACTAATCTGATTGGGTGAGTTTGGCTAGGCTTGGCTCACCTCTTCTGGGATCCCTTGTGGGATTGGCCTGGCCACAAATCTTTCTCACTCTGGTTTGTTCTCTGAGATGGGATAACCTTAGGAAACAGGTGCCTGTAAGGGAGAGATCAACCTCTGAGGAAGAGGGGTGAGATGGGGGTTGTTTGCAATCTTTTTTGACCACAAATATAAAGCTGCAGACATAAATCAATAATAAAACTGACATTTCAGTCTTCACCTGCTTATTTCAGTGCCTTCATTCTTACATCATTCGAACTCAGCAACCTCAATTCAGATCCCTAAAATCCCAGTCTTGCAGAATGATGAGTTAGCATCAATGAAGTTGCATATTTGCTACCTCCTTCATCCCCCAATAATGCTGGCACAAAGTCCCTCTGATCAAAGAGCTCTTGGGTTAAGCAGTGAAAGGAACATAGAGTCAATAGAAGAATCCTGAGATACAGGACACTTGTTTCATTGGTGGGCAACAGAGATACAAATTTAAGTGTGTCTCTGAGTGATGCCACCAAATTCCCTGTGACCTGGAGGAACTTGACCAAAATATAGTAATAGAAGGATCCATATAATTTTTCAAAAAAATTTTAGTTGTGGATGGACACATGCCATTTTATTTTTTTATTATTTACTTATGTGGTTCCCCATGCATGCAAGGCAAGCGTTCTACCACTGAAACACAACCCCAGCCCCAGATCCATATGATTTCAAAGGAGCTAAACTACCACTTTGGGAGCATAATCAAAAATCTATAACATGAAGAGGGAAAGATTCCCCAATTAAATCATACATCTGTTGCACCTTGAGGAGAAACAATAAGTCGTCATATCATTGCAATAGCAAGGTCAAACCTCAGCAATAATGTCAAGGTCATATTCTGAGATAAGCAGTAATTAAAGTTACCAGATGGCAGAAAGCAGCACTAATATTTGAAGTAGAGAAACAGCTGAAGGATGGGAGAAAATCTGAAAAACTACTTTTGTTAGCATTAGCATTCTTATCCAGATCCTTGTATTTTTCCTGAAATGTCCTGAGGGAAAATGTTACAGGTTAAGTCTATGTAGTAGCAATTCCCCAAAGATATCCTCCCAATGAACCATGAGGTGAAATACTCATGCCCTTAGAAATTCCCTTCTCTTGAATTCTATTGGTTTTCATAGTATTAAGAGAATTCAGTGAAGGTGATGCTGCAAGATTTCCAAGGCCAACTTGGAAGAAGCTATGTAGCTTCAGCCTTCATCTCTTGGAGCATTTGCTCTAGGGCAAGACAACTACCATAGAAGAACTCGGATCACTCAGTGATTTTCATGCTGTGATGCAGCCCAAGCTAGTGACATGGAAAGGGAATGTAGAGAGATGTGCTCATGTATGTAGCTCCCTGTTATTTAAGCCCTCTCAGTCCAGGTATCAGACAAAAATGAAGAATGTCTCTTGTCCCAGCCAACATCTAATTTCAACTGCATAAGAGATTCCAAGTTTGAATTGGGAGAGATAATAATAAATTATTTTTAAGTCATTGATTGTTTAAGGTAGTCATCTACCAGCAGCAGATCATTGTAGCTGCTTTCACAGCATGGGATATGAAATTGTTTATGATAATATTCATGCATTGCTACAGACAAATGTCTTGATCCATTTGGGCAACTATAACATGATGTCACAGAAATTGTTTATGATAATATTCATGCATTGCTACAGACAAATGTCTTGATCCATTTGGGCAACTATAACATGATGTCACAGACTAGGGAGATTATAAACAAATAAAAGTATTTCTCACTGTTCTGGAGGTTGAGAAGACCAAGATCAAAGTGCTAGCATGGTTAGGTTCTGGTGAGGGCCCACTTTCTCTTTCTGTCCTCATATGGTAAAAAGGGCTAGCTGGCTTTCCATGATCTATTTCATAAAGGCATGAATCCCAATCATAAGGGCTCTGCCATCACAACCTGATCATCTCCCAAAGGTCTGTATCTCCCAACACCAATCATCTTGGTGGTTAGGATTTCAACAAGGGAATTTTGAAGGAATATGAAAACATTCCTCTCATAGAACCAGGGAAGATTCCACATGGGATTGCAGTAAAGTGGCATCCATATTTTACTTAATTGGGGATCCACTTGAAGCTTGGCTTGCAATCGTAGACTTACCTCTTTACTCCAGAAGAAGCAAAACCAACCAAATGAACACCCTTTTACTCAGCAATAGAGGCAGAATGATGATTCTGTTGGTGAAAACACAGTGCCCTCATTTACAGGCAAATAGAGCCATTCCTGGGAAAGTAAATGACTGTGGAATGTCTTTTCAGGAATATCTGGAAACTGAATCTGAAGTGAAAACTGAAGAAAAAAAAAAAAAAACCCTGCCAAAAATAACAGTGTTCTGATAAGAAAAGAATACCCTGGCACAGAACACACTGGAATAAAAAGCAATCAAAACAGATGCTGGGCATAAAATTGAGTTTAAGGATCCAGACTTTGGAATTACAGATCTAAGTTTGATCCTTGTCACTGACACTTACCAGCAGTGTGATATTGGACTAGTAAATTAACCGCTCTGATTTTACCATGGGGGGTTCTTAGTAGAAATATAAATGAGTAGTAACTGAGATGATAGATGTGAAATTGCTTATTATTATGCCTAGAACATATTAAATTATTAATGTAAAGCAGAGACTGTATTACACACTAATGGTTTGAGTTTTTATGCATTTTTTCCATGGATAACATAAGATCCCATTCATGTAAGAGATTTCACCAAACTTGGCTCTTTACATTCAAAATCAAGTTTTCAGAATTAAAAAGAATCCACAAAACAATATTTCTTTCTCTTTGATTCTCTTTCATACAACTCAAAACTGCTTTGGATTTTAGAATATTGCCTTATTATATATTTGAAAGTTTTCTTAAAAGCTAAAGTCCATGAATTTCACTACTTTATCTGTGTTACCTTAATTTTTAGGAAAGTGCACATAGAATGTTCCTTGTACTTCTTGAATGATGTGGAAAGGGCAAGGGTAAATGCAAATTTTCAAATATATAATTTAATATCAAAATATTTTTGCTGCAGAATCATAAAGATCAATTCACTTAAATAGCTACTTTTATTAAAAAGAATAAAACAACGTCAATTTGGACTTATCCTAGGAAATCTAATAGTGTAGTTACTATAGGTTGCATTGTATATAAGCAATGAGGAAATTTACTATTTGTAAAATACCAGCAGGGGACAGAGAAAGTTATGCGGTTGGCCACCTGGTTGCTGCCAGCATATAGCTGTGATGATGGACAGGTGGGTCTTTGTGCTTTAAACTTTAAATTACATAAGGAGTGTGTGTCTGCATGTATAAGTGTCTTTCTATTAAAGTCAAATCCATGGTTCTTAAATTTGGTGCTCAGAAGAATCATCCAGAAGCTTATTTTTTTTTTTTTTTTTTTTTTTTGAAAATAAAAAATTATTTATATAATCTGAGTACTAGGTCCAGAAGCTTATTTTAAAACGCCGTCTCCTGAACTCCGTCTCTAGAGATTAAGTCAGAGGCAGGACCCCTAAGCAGTTCTTATAGATAGCCAGATGATCCCAGGTCCATGGACCATACCTTGAGGAACATTATCTCAGAGGAGGGAAGGAGAATGCCCCTTTATTCAGCTGCCTTTTCCATAGCCAGGTCTCCCCTAAGTCAGCCTCATCAATCACCACCCACATATGGATAGTGATGGTTTGACGACTTGGCAGGGTTCACTTAGCCTACCTGCTGGGGTTGGTGAGTGCCCACCCACAATCTCCCATGCAGAATCAGCATCTCAATACCATCTGTGATTCAAGGATTTGCTAGGTATTTTGACCATCTGGACACAAATACACATAGCAGGTAGCAACAGTCTACCAACTAAATTGCCTACACAGCAGCAAATTTTTGTTCAGTAACTGATCAGGTTTTATAACTTAAAATGAGTTATTATTTTCAGAGATCTGACTTTTCCCCTATACTGCCTCTTAATTCCCTCTTTAAAAATTAGCTATCATATATGAAATAGTCTTACTGCTACCAAAAGACACTGAAAATTACACTGGTTTCATTTGAACAGAATATATAATAGGAAGATTGCATGTGTCTTCATGAACAAAAGCAGGACAGTGAAAGCATTGGTGATTTATAATTGTAAAGATTTTTTTTTTTTTTTTTTTTTGGAACCGGGGATTGAACTCAGGGACACTCAGCCACTAAGCCACATCCCCAGCCCTATTTTGTATTTTATTTAGAGACAGGGTCTCACTGAGTTGCTTAGGGCCTCGCTAAGTTGCTGAGGTTGGCTTTGAACTCGCGATCCTCCTGACTCAGCCTCCCAAGTCACTTGGATTACAGGCGTGTGCCACCACGCCCGGCTTGTAAAGATTTTTTTTGTTGCCATTGCTGTTACAGTTGCTGTATTGCTACTAACATTTTAAAGGGCCGAAATTTGATAGAACTATCTCATTTCTGGATATGTATAAAAACATGTGAGATATAGAAGTTTTCTCCTCATTTACAATGATTCCAAAGAGATTCACAGGGCTTCTTAATCTAATCTAAAGGTGCTACATTTACAAACATTCATCTAGGCAGAATAGATAGTGAGCACTCAAGTACATGGTGCTGACTCAAATTGGTTGTAATAATTGTAATCAGGCGAACTTGTAAGTAAAATATGGGACTAGAACACAATAGAAAGTCTTCCAGGGCTTTGTCAAAATACAATAGTGCTTATTTCAAAGTGCCATGCTGAGAGAGGTATTATGTAGTATCATGAGTAACAAGTAATGAGGTGCAACAAAATGGGAAAATGTAGGAAGCCTATGACTTCCTGGCAGAAAGACTTTTTAATAGTGAAGTATATTCTGCCAAGAAAAAGAAATTCATGTTGAACAAAGCATTGAAAACCAGCCTAGACAATGCACAAAGAAACGTGCAGTGAAATCCTTTCCAGACAACAGAGAAACAAAAAGACTACCCAAACTTAATACACTCCCAGGACTCCAGGAACCCATTTCACCCCATTTCAGCATTCTAGGTCTTACTGTTTCTAAAGAAATCATTTCTTCCTATACATATTTCAGTGCAGGAAATTGTTAAATCAAAAATCCTGCACAAATTAGCTATCAAATTGCTATAGTACATAATGAAGATGGAGGTGATATAAAATTTCTAAGTAATTTGGACTGAATAGTCAGCCTGTAATGAAGCTCTGCGATTTGCCATTGTCAGACCCCACCTCATTTCTCTCTACCTTCTTTTTCCAGCTCTCCATAGTTTGGTCCACAATTCATTTCAGCCTTGTCTTTATCCTTAGGCAAATTCAAATACACTCGCCTACCACTTCTTCCCTTGTACCTAATCTGTAAGGATTTAATATTAACTTCATTCACAAGCTAGATCTCTAGGATTCTATGGCTACCATTGTACTTATGGGTTCTTTATCCAGAGCCTGAGATCTCTGCTTATTCTTTCTTATTTCTCATAAGTGATCAACCATGACTGTGCATGCCTTATGCTTGAGTCCCGAGTAATGCTGGCTCTTCCTACTTTATTGCCCATGGCCCCAGATCCTTGTTTTTATGATCTGAGGTATTAAAAACAGAGCCCTTCCCCCAGTGTCTCTCAGGACCCTGCTTAAAAGACAATGTACTGTTTCTTTGCAAGAACACCACCTTTTTATAAGAGTGAGAGTTTATTAGGGGAATTTACAAACATCTAGGACCAAGTTTACCCCAACAGGTGAGATGATAGTGGCCCTTGGTTTTAAATATATTTGCCCAATTCCTTCAACCAAACTTTTTCATATTTGGATCCTATTTTGTTTTACTATCCAACAACTATATCTTAGATTACAGAAGTAATCTAAACAGTAACAGGCATGTTACATTCCACATGATTGTGAAATCTGGAGTAGTAATCTGGGGTGTAGATATAAATACAGATGCCATCCTGTATACAAGGTAATTGAAGCCTTGTGCATTGATGAGCTTGTCTAGAGGAAGAATATAATTTGCAAAGAAAAGTGTAGATAGACAATTGAGATTGCATTGAGGGAGAGATGGTGATAAAGCAGACTGAGAAGACACAAAAGAGTTGAGGAAAAACAGACAGAATTTCAAGGAACAGAGAGAATGGTTTAAAGTGTGTTAAGGATAAGAAATGCCCATTGATTTCACAACATGCTGTAATGGTGACCTTAGCAAGAACTGGTCTATGGGGAAATCTTAGTGAAATGTTACCACAAGAACTTAAAGCTACATGATGTTTCCTGGAAGTGTTTTTAGTGGCCTCAAAGAAAAAAATTGTACCTGAAGGCAATTTAAATATCAATGGGGAATGCCTGCATAGATTGCAATAAACTCCTATACCAGAATGCAATGTAGTCATTGAAAGTGATCAAATCTATGTATGATGATTTTGGAAGGATGCCCAGGTAGTTAAGGGAAAAGGCACACTACAGATCAGTATGAATAGCCTGATCCTTTTTTGTAAAAACTGTATATATAGATAGATTTATGTAACTGTATAAACAGAGAAAATGGAAAAGAATTTGTGTTCACCAAAGTTTTAACAGTAAGTTCTTGGGAGTGCTGCTAAGTGGTGGAAGGAGGAGGATGGGGAGGGTAAAACTTAAATGGAGAGATTATAAATACTTGTACTTTTTGTGTACCACAAATTAAAAAAAAATAAAACCTGGTCATGTGCTAAATCTCCCTTTCACTCTGTGGTATAAAAGCTTTATTTATAAAAACCTAACCCAATACAAAAACTGAATGTTTAAAATAACTGCTTCCACGAGTATATTGGGTAAATATATAATGTCACAACAGGCCAATAAAGTTCAATTGACACAGTCACTATTTGGAATCTTTTGAAATACAAAGCAATTATTTTATAAGTCATATATTAACATATTCAAAGTGATAGATTTTCTTATAAACACTTTGTCTAATTTGAAAATTTTGTATATACTTATCAACTGAAGATCTATGCTTTGTGAGTACTCTCCTGGATTAACGATTTTGTTTTATTTACTTTATTAATGAGTAAGTTCAATCTTAAATCAAACAATGATGAAAACCAGTCCAGAATTCATGAACCCATTAATTTCCCTTTACTTTGGCAGATGTATGATGTGTGTGTGTGTGTGTGTGTGTGTGTGTGCGCATATGTGTGTGCATATGTGTGTATGTGTGTGTTTTGGGGGAATGAGTCCACAAGTAAATAGATACTATATATCTATTTACTATTTAATAGATATTATATATCTATTTACATTTTGTCTAGGTATAAAAATAATGTTTACATTTTCATGTTGGGGAATGCAGTATGTTATACCATGTGCAAATGAAGAGTTTTCAAAAAATCTTTATGTGTATATATATCTACAAAGGAAATGATAAATTGATCAGCTTATACATTATTTCCAAACAGAATTCTCAATATTTGCTTATTCATACAAAAATGGAACTATCTCATCCATTTTAATATTTTTATTTACTAAATTTCATGCCATTTCCAAATGTTATCAAATACAAGATATAAAATTTAAGCAGATACAATATTCAAGATATTTTTTAAAGTTTCTTTTAATGTTTAATTTTAGAAAAGAGGAATAAGTCACCAGTGGTATATTGTTGTTTGTTATTTTAGTTAATATGATTAAAAAATGAAGATGAATGAATCACAGAACATTCTGAAAATTCTAGAAAGGCATTCAATATGTATACAAAATATATTTTTCTGTCAGTTGCATTTAATCTCACAAGCGGTTCAAGTTTATACAATAAAATATAAAACATCCTTGACCAAAGTCTGCTAAATTTGCATACTTTGTAATTTAATAGTAACTTATTAACTTGAATCACTCTCTAGGGTGATTAAAGCATCAACAACCTGAAGCAAGAAAGGACATTAAGGGCAGAGAAGTTTAAAAGTGTTTTTTCTTTTTCATGTATAATTCACTAAAATTCCATTATTTTCCATCATTTAATATTTATACTTAGAACATAAATATAATTTATAATCATAATGTATGAAGGACCACAGAGGCACACGCAAAGAATAATTGGATTTCTAAAAAGACCAAGAACAAATATTGATTTTTTATAATTTGATGCTTAAGAATCATTTAGAATGTATAAATGTACTTGTTTTATTGTCTTTCTGCTCTAGTTCTTGTAAGTTAAACCACTGTTTTAAGCACAAAATCTTAAAAAATAATTTTTTGAAATTCCAAAAAGTTTAGAAACACAACACCAACACCTAATTTCAAACGGAGATATTGTATTTGGCTATGTGAGTTACTGAGAAGAAGTAATAAACAGTTTTTTGATTTATCATCCTTCCTTTAGACAGTGTTTGTCTAATCATCTCAAAGGTCTTAGATGTTTCATTTTTTAGTATCTCATAATGATTTTGCAACCTCCCTAGTAACCCATTCCAGTATTTAAAATTCTGTTTTCTCAGGAATAAATTCTCTAGGATAAGTGAGATAGACAACAGTTAAAAATGATTTTAAAAAGCATTAAAAATATTCATTCTTGTTTTTGAGAAAAACCAGATATTCTCTTGGGGGAATTTCACTGGCCTAAGACAATTAAGAGAGAGATGGGTGGAGTATGAAGAGTGAAATCTCCGTGAATGCAAACAGGGCTCACAGTTGCTTCCATACCATCTCAAAGAGCTCTCCTGGACAGAATTCCAAAAAAGGTTGCTTTAGGTACCTGACCTCTTAGAGAATAAGTACCTGATCTCTTAGAGAATTTTCCTACTTTTTTTTTTTTTTTTTTTTTTTTTACTTCCCCTTTCACTCCAGAGATCTCCACCATCATAGGAAACGAGCAATGGAAAACACTTTGAAAGTGTAAGTTCTAGAACTTTAAATGTCTTTCTTGTTTATTATTGTCCCCAGGTATGTTCCCTGAGCTTTCTTCTTTCTTTTCTTCCACTTTTGCCCTTCTTACATTTACAAATTCCTGGAATTAGGAGTTATTCTAGAAGACCCTGTTCTGTAATAGATAAACCCTAGCAAAACCAAATCATCATTCATTGTTTATATTAACATGACCCTGCTCTTTTCTATTTGCATATAAAAGAAAGCTAATTTTTTAAAAAATAATTTAGTTGTAGATAAACACAATACCTTTATTTATTTATTTATTTATTTATTTATTTTTATGTGGTGCTGAGGATCAAACCCAGCACCTTATAACATATGAAGCAAGTACTACATCACTGAGTTACAACCCCAGCCTCTAAAAAGAAAATTTCTTGAGATGAAATCTCATATAAAATTATCTTGATAAGCCAAAAAGGAAGATGATTTTTTTTTTTCCAGAAAGGTGGGTCTCATTAATAGTTCACTTCTGGCAATGAAGAACTAGGAAAGGGAGCATTTTCTTTATAAAAAGCACTAACTGGTCTGTGGGCGGGGGAACTAGACTTTAAGTATTTTAAGGACAGCAGCCTGGTAAATTAGTCCATATTTTATTCACTTCTGGTTTAGTGTTTGATTCCTGGTAGTTACTTAACAAGCAACTATTTATATGTTAAGGAAAATAAAGTTAGTTACATATTTCTCAGTGCTAATAAAAATTGACTTTGAAAATCTGACTAAGAAAAGAGATGGTCCTCCTGAGATCCATCCAATCCCTCTGCAGGCATGCTTTTTTTCCTGGATCCAACATGTTTTATAGTTTTGATATAATTGATGACTAATATCATTGACACAATAGAAGCACCAAATTGATTCTCTCTGAAAGAAAAATCTAGGGCATTCTCTCACACTTATATTACTTGTTCATTATAGCTCAGGATAGTAAAATGACAGACTTCTGACCTCCAGATTGGAAGAATATCTGAGTTCTAGCCCCAAAATTACCACTAAAAATCCCAGAGCAAAGCACTTCATCTTTCTTACTGCAGTTTCTGATTCAATAGGTCTAGGATGGAGGCTGAGACTGCATTTCTAACAAACTTGTCTGATGATAAAGCTGCTCCTTAGACCACCTTTAGAGCAGCAAATCCTTAGGGCATCTAACCCACATACGTAGATAATAACATACGTTTGCTATACAGTTCACCTATGTGAGTAAAAGAGGAGAAAAATGTTTGGAAAACAAAGAACTATGGAAATTTGTATCACTTAAAATATTAGTATTTTACTTTTGAAACAAACCCAATGTGAAAATCCAACCTTGAAAAATCGGTAAAATATGAAATACTTTACTTTTCTTGTTGTTTGATATATAAGAGATATTATGATGGTTTTCAATTCTTAATATCCCCTAATGATTTTAAGGTGATTAACTGAACATTAAAAATACATTTAATGCATGATTTCTCACAAGAACTATTATAACAGAAAGTTTTGTATGCCAGTAATTTACTATAAACTTAAATGATATTTGCAGTCAGATTCTGCTTAACACCTAGAAGATCATTCAATTTCTTTCTGATTTAAAGTCTTAAATGAACTCAATTCAAGGAACAAATTTTGCCATGTTTTTCCCCTGAGTGAATTGAGTGGCAGTTGTAGCCTTTTGTATAAGTAAAAAGCACACATTTATGATTGGACTAAAAGAATTCACACAATAAATGTAACACACTAGAAATAATAAATCTACTGTTTTAGAAAAGTAAATGTTTTAGTAAATGTTTTGCAAATGATTTACCGAGACAATTTTTGCTAGCTTGAAATTTTCTTATATAATTTTTCAGCCTGTGCATTGTCCAAGTCACAAGTTATTTCAATTTATTCAAAATAGTTCTACATTGGTGGACAATATGAAGCCAAAATCTATAGGTTGATGAAGAGTCTAGGGGAGAGAGAGAGAGAGAGAAAGAGAGAGGGGGAGAGAGGGAGAGGGAGAGAGAGAGAGAGAGAGAGAGAGAGAGAGAGAGAGAGAGAGAGAGAGAGAGAGAGAGAGAGAGAGAGAACTAATGTACAGACTGGTTTTTGCCAATTACTGAGGTTCTTACAAAGTTACGCTGAGCCCAATGAATCTAAAGAGGAAAGCAGTACATGGCTTATTTAGGTTGGTAAGCACAGAAGCTGGAAAGAAACCACAAATGTCTTGGATATTGAGAACCAGAAGTTGGCATTAGGTATCTTTAAACTATATCTAAAAATTATACCCTCAGTTTGAACAATTTTGTAATTTGGCTGCTGGACAGAAAAATAGAAAATGAAGTTAAAAACCAGTTAATATTAAATTATTACATACTGATTTCCAGAAATTGCCATTTAAAGAAGAAAAATTTATACATTCTAGCTATTCTAGTTCATCCGAATAGCAATAGCCTGGTAATTTCCCCTTACTCCTTTTCTGTAATCGATCAGTTGGAAACATTTTGTAGAACATGGTCTTTTCTCTGTCTGATGTTAATAGCTTCTTGTTTATATGACTGAATATGGCATTGACTATAAAGACTATGTGAGATTTTAGTTTTATGCTTCCATGTTTACAGTAACATAGCAAGGATTAGCAGATGCCCTATATGCTTTCTTGATTTACTGGGTAGTAAAACCAGGAACAAAGAAATAAAAGAAGTCAGAGATTTGATGACAATATAGGGGCTTTTACTGAATCCAGTTTAGGAAGACAGTTAACTGCTTCCAAAAGTATTTATAAAAGTCCTCATCATAAACTGTATATTTGAACCATATTGACTAGATATTGAAAACAGTTTGATGTGCAACAGATGTTTATACCAGCACTATTCATAAGCAAAAGGTAGAAATAGCCCAAATATCTATCAATAGATGAATAAATGAGTTGTAGTATATAATACAATGTAATATTATTCAGTTAAGAAAAAGAATAAAATAGCTAGGCATGGTGGTGCATGTCTGTAATCCCAGCCACTCAGGAGGTTGAGGTAGGAGGACCACAAATTCAAGGTCAGCCTGGGCAATTTAGCAAGACTTTGTCTCAAAATAAAATTAAAAGGGCTGGGATGTGGATCTGTGGTTGAGCACCCCTGGGTTCAATCCCCAGTATTAAAAAATATATAAAATAAAATACTGATACATGCTACAATGTGAATGAACCTCAAATACACTATACTAACAGAGAGGAGAGAGAGAAAATGGTCACACAGATTCATCTATATGAAATATTCAGAATAAGTAGCTCGCAGAGACAGAAAGAATGCTGATGGTTAACAGGGGTAGGGGAAACAGAAAGGGGACTGACAGGAATGGGGTTTCCTTCGAGAGTGGTGAAATTAGAAAACTAGTTAGAGTGGTTTCTAACTAGATAAAGGTGGTGACCGACATTGTGTATGTACTAAATGCACTGAATTGTTTTCTTTAAAACAGGTAGTTTTATATGATGTGGATTTTGCTTCAATAAAAATACATTTTAGCTGGGTGTGGTGGCGCAGGCAGGAGAATCGCGAGTTCAAAGCCAGCCTCAGCAACTTAGCGAGGCCCTAAGCAACTCAGTGAGACCCTGTCTCTAAATAAAATACAAAATAGGGCTGGGGATGTGGCTCAGTGGTGGAGTGCCCCTGGGTTCAATCCCCAGGACACCCCCCCCAAAAAAATTTGAGAATGAACAAACGTACATGTAATTAATTAATGCTAGTTAACAGACTTCCCGCATGATAGTTGACTTTCAATTAACATTCATTGAAAAAGGAATGAATAAGACTAGAATTCTCTTATTACAGCTTCCTTTAGATTTTTGGATTCCCTCCTTCTAGAAACAGTGGATCCAGAAGCAGTAGTAAAAATTCTACAATTGAGAAAGGGGAGAATATTAGATAACAAATAGTCTAACCTTGTTTTACAACTGAGAAAACTGAGACCCACAGATGTGACTGGTCTTCATGAATTAGATAACACAGCTAGTCTGTCTCATTGGTAGAATCAAATAGAGGCCCCAGATTTCCAGCACTCTTTTTGTTATTTCTCCCTTCTTCAGCCGTGACCCCAGGTCCCTGGGAAGGGTGGAGCTGGTGAAGGAGGAAAGAGTTGGCCAGACAACAGCTGTAATGAAATTAGTTTACTCTTGTGGATCAGGACTCAGGCCATATTTGGGTGTGGAGGGAACACAGCTGTACTAAGGGGAGGAAAAGCAAAGTGGGTGGTAAATAAATTATCAAAAGTCTAAAATGCAAATGTCCCAGTGTTGGATACAATTCTGTTCTCAGGAGACAAATACCTACAATTATAACCCTTTTTCATAAGGGAGGTTATTTAGCTTAAAAGGAGAAAGATGAAGGTAGGTCTCATATAAGGCCGAGGAAAATTAGTGCATGTATTCTTTATATAAATTTATTAAAATCATTTGAATTTGACAGGATTTTAGGATTAAAGTCTATGTCAGAGGAAATTTGGCTAATGGCAGTATTTACACTTGCATTTTGTAATAATACAGATCATGTGGGGTGAGTTCTTCTCTGGTTCCCTACAAAGATACTACTTTAAATTTTCAGTTTCTTAAACATCTATCGTAAGTGATTTTTTAAAAATAAGATAGATTGGTGGCAAGAGATTGAAGTTATCATTAAAAAGAATACTAGAGGATTCTTTTCTCTTATGAATGCAAAAAAAGTGAATTGAGCATTTAAATAGTGTGTGTGTGTGTGTGTGTGTGTGTGTGTGTATTTTAAAGTTCAGTACTGATGGAAATGTGCCAAAGGCTGTAATACTAAGAACTGGAATATAGCCAACTGCCTTTGGTTTGGAGAAGGCGAGCATGAGCCAGAGAATGCTCTCAGTATTGGTGGGAGGTTATTTGAACTTGAGGGGGTCAGCCTATTTGATGCCCAGAGCAGAAAGAAACAATGGCTCTCTGATAATTAGGATTGTAATCCCAGCAGGGGAGCCCATCATCTTTGTTTTCTTGTAGACAGAAGTGTCTCCAGGCTGTGGCTTAATCTTTCCAGGACTCTAACTTTGAGGAATCATGATATCTTTGTTAGAAGCAGATCTTACATGCTTTCTTAGCAAACTCTTTCTTCCATAAACAGACATTATAGAAGGTGAAATTCTAGGATTTGATCATTGCTCAAGGCATCTCATAAACCACAGCAGTAAGAACACTGCAAAATCACTAAGATGAATGTTCACTTTTCATTAGTATACTGATCTATGTTTTTTCTCTTTCCTGTCCTTTCTTTTTGGTATTTTTATTTCTTCTTTGTTTATGTATTGTCATTCTATTTTCTGTTTTCTTTTTCTCCCAACCTTCTCTTCCTCTTCAGTCTATTAGAATACTTTTCCAGGCTGTATCCTTTAAATATGCCTACAATGTTTCCTATCCTGGCACTCTCTAACTTTAAATACCAAAACCAAAGCTAAATTCCCACTTCCAGATTTCCCCCACCTCTCTTGTTAATGCCTTTCAACTCATAGGACACAAATTTGACCTTTTCCTAGCTCTGAAGTTGTTCTTTTTTTCCCTATCATTTTGTAGTAGTATCTTAGTAACTTTCTTTACTGATGTGACTCTCATTGATAAAGATTTGACAGTTTTTACTATTAACCATTCTTTTGACAGTGGCTGTGAAACTTGAATTTATTGTTATTACTTGAGTTAATCTATTTCTACCATTTAGTTTACTTTCTGTTTCTGCAAATTTAGCTCTTGTATAAAATCTGACCTCTTCATTGCTCAGGTAGCAGTTATCTATGTCCTTGGGCATAAAAGAACACATTGATTTTTTTTGCAGCTATTCATATCTAGACTTGTCTCATTCCAGAATTTCCTTGGTACTTTGGGCCTGAAGTATCTAGTGGGATAAGCTAAGTTCTCTATTGCAGATGCTTTTCTGACTCAAAATAAACAACAAAATTTTGGGAGAGAAATGCCACAACAGCAAAAAAAAATTCTAGAAACAGTGGAAAATAAGTTTCGTTTGTTTGTGTTTGTTTTTTTTAAGGTAATAGGTTAAGGAAACAATGAACAGTAAGATGGCAAACATGAGAGACTCACTTTTCTTGTTTAGAGTGGCAGCTGGGGGGCTGTGGATGTAGCTCAGTTGGTAGTGTTTGCCTCCCATGCATAAGGCCCAGGGTTCATTCACCAGTACCACCACCAAAAAAAACAACAACAACAACAACAAAAAAAAAACAGCTACAGTGGCACCTGGGCTCTGCACATGCCTTGCATCTAGATCTAGAGTTGTGGAGAGGCCCTTAAAATGCTCAGAGAAACACTTAGGTTCTTTTCAGTTCACAACTTTAGAGATGAATATTCTAATGAAGAATAAAAATACTTAAAATTCCCGAAGCCTTCCTCATTTTTTTTTAATAGTGCTTGAACCCAGAGCGTTGTGCATGGTAGGCAAGTACTCTATCACTGAGTTATACCCCACCCTGAAGAAATTATTTTCTTAACATTAAATTACTCTGATATACATTGACAAGGACAGGTTGCAAAGAGGAAAATAAAAAATCCTAGAGAAATAATTGGAGTTGACAAAATCAAGTCAGTTACCAAGATAAATCTAAAATTTATGGTCTTTATTTCAGAGTTGACAATTATTTGGTAAACATAGGAAGTGTATACTGCCAATAAAATGTCCTATTTTCTGAAATCATCCTGACTAATGCTTTAGGCCTTAAACTATGCACATAACATCAATTATCTAGATACAGATTCTGAACAAAAGTGTATAACCACGCTGTGATGGTTAGTTTTATGTGTTACCTTGACTGGGTTAAGGGTTACCTGGAAAGCTAGTAAAGTATTATCTCTGGGTGCATCTGTGAAGGTGTTTTTGAATTTTGAATTCATAGACTAGGATCTACTCTCTTCAATGTGGTCAGGCATTATCCTAAACATTCAGTATTCTCCAGATGGCAAATGGCTGATTGTGGGGTTTCTCAGTCTCCATAATTGCATAAGCTGATTGCCATAATAATCTACATTACAGGAATATTAATAATATATATTATTATTATTGGACTGGTTTCTCTGGAGAACCCCAATTTAATCAAGCCAATGTTCATTTTCTTATAACATAGGGGAAAAGAATACAGCATATTTCATAAATATTTTAGCAAAAAGATTTTTATTTGAAAGATTTTTTAAAAATGAAAGATTTCCTAAAAGAATAATTATATTAAAAAGATATAAAAGTTTATAAAGCACAAGACTTATTTATATTTAAAAAGTGAATATATCAGGGTGACTCTCTAATCTTTGTTAATATATAATTTTATGTGTAAGTGTAAATTCCCTTGACTTAGTAAAGCCAAGGGAAGCCTGTGTGTTTTTAATACTTAACTTTAAAGTTGAATATTGTCAATTACATGCTAGCAAAAGTATAATGAAAATGACAACATTGTATGGATTACTCTAAGAGGATAATAGTAGAAAAGAACTGAAACTTAAGATAATAATAACATTTATAGAAAAGAGAATGAGACGTTTATATCATTATGTAAATGTATAACACATAAAATAGTCTTTCCTTAATTAACATAAATTGCAGACTGAGTAAATTACTAATTCAGTGTAAATGAGCTGGCTGTATAGCTAGTTACTTGACATTCAGTTATTTTGCACATGTTTAATTCCATTTTGTTCTTGGTTAAGAAGAAATGTGAAATTTAATATTTTTAAACAAGTCCTTTGGGGAACAATTGGTTTCTCAGAAATTACAGTGAAGCCAGGCACTGTGGCACATACCTCTAATCTCAGCAACTCAGGAGGCTTAGACAGGAGAAACAAAAATTAGAGGCCAGCCTGGACAATTTAGCAAGACCAGGTCTCAAAACAAAAGATAATAATAAGGGCTGGGGATGTAGCACACTGGTAATAGAGCACCCTGGATCTAATCTCCAGTATTAGGAAAAAAAAAAAAAGATTTGCAATGAAAAGGTAAAATAGACATATAAAAGAATGCTGAATAAGAACCACTTATTTAAGAGTTTGATTACCTAAAGAAAAGATTTAATGTCTTCTGAAACATAAATTTTTTATTACAACTTCTCTTGCCTAATCAAACTTCCACTTATTAGATGAACTCAATCTCCTTATCCTTGGCCCATGATTAATGGGGACATTGCTCTCTATTTTATTATTCGTAGTGATTACCTTACTTATTACAGTATGCATTTGTGATTTATCAAAATGTGATGTTTATTGCTACTTTTACCTTCTTCCCAGAACATGCTATAATTTTGAAAACTATAACAGGATTTATCTTCCTTCTAACTACTATACTCTTGTTCTATATTTTTTCTCCACATTTTAAAGACCAAAAGTCATTATTATCACTCTTAGTGCAATAAATATTCATTTAGCTATCTCCAAATGTTTTAATTTTGTTGCTTTCATTTCCATTAACATTTCCAATTGGGATTATTTTTTCTACCTAAAGAATATTTTTTAGTACTCCCTCTAGTATTTATGTGCAAGTGACTGATTCTGTCAGTTTTGTCTGAAAATGTCCTTATTTCCTCTTTATTACTAAAGAATACTTTCACTGTATATAGATTTATACTTTAGTCATGATTTTTCTTCCAGTGCCTTGAAATACTGGCTTCCATTGTTTCTGTTGAGAAGTTAGCTATTGACTCTTCATAAATTCTTTTCATTAGCCACACAACAATGTGCTGGGTCAATGACGGACAATATATGTGATGGTGGTCCCATTAGATTATAATGGAACTGAAAAATTCCTATCACTTACTGGTGTTGTAGCTGTCATATCACTGTCGTGCAATGCATTACTCATGTATTTGCGATAAGGCTGGTGGAAACAAATGTCCTGTATTGCCAGTCATATAGAACTGCAACAATGCAATTATGTATAGGACAATAGACTTGATAATGATAATAAATGACTGTTACTGGTGTACCTATTTACTATACCATACTTTGTAATCATTATTTTAGAGTGCACTCCTTTTACTTATCTTTAAAAAAAAAAAGTTAACTGTAAAACAGCTTCAGGTCTTTCAGGAGGTATTCCAGAACATGGTATTGTTATAGGAGATGACAGCTTCATGTGTGCTACTGCCCCAGTGGGACAAGATGTGGAATTGGAACTCACAGACATTCATGATCCTGATCTCATGCAGGACGAGGCTAGGTACATCTGTTTTCAACCAAAAGTGTGAAAAGTAAAAAATAAAAATTGAAAAACAGGAAAAAGATTATAGAAAAAGGAATAAAAAGAAAGAAAATATTGCCTGGCTTAGTAGTTCATCCTGTAATACCAGTTATTAGGGAGGCTGAGGCAGGAGGATTCCAAGTTCAAGGACAGCTGCAGGAATTTTGCAAGGCCCTAAGCAACTAAGCAGGACCATGTCTCAAAATAAAAAACAAAAAGAGCTGGGGATGTAATTCAGTAATAAAGCACCGCTGGGTTAAATCCCCAGTACTAATTACCAAAAAAAACAAAACAAAGAAAAAAATGTTTTTGTATGCCATAAAATGTGTTTGAAATTAAATGTTATTACAAAAAGTTTAAAATAATTAAAAAGTTTCTAAAGTGGAGTTACAGTAAGCTAAGTTAATTTATTATTGAAGGAAGAAAACATTTTTAATAAATTTAGTGTGGCCTAAGTGTACCCTGTTTATAAAGTCTACAGCAGTGCACATTAATATCTTGGGCTTTCCATTTACTCACCATTTACTCACTGACTCATCCAGAGCAATTTCTAGTTTGCAAGCTCCACTCTTTTTAAGTACCCCATATAGAGGGGTACCATTTTTCATCTGTACTTTACTTTTTTTAGGTTTAGATATGTTTAGTTACAGAATACTTACCTTTGTGCTATCACTGCCTACAGTGTTCAGTGCAGTAACATGCTATACAGATTTGCCATACAGCCTAGGTGTGTAGTAGATTACATCATCTGTTTATGTAAGTATACTCTACTATGTTCGTACAATGATGAAATTGCCTAACACTGCACTTCTTGGAATACAGTCCTCTTGTTAAGTGATACATAGTTGTATTGCTCTTTAAAGGTATTAATCTTTTTTCCCACTGACAGCTCTTTCTCCTCTTTCCCTTTCCCCACTGAATTTTAGTATCTTCTATTTATATTTTCATAATTCTTCCGCAATGGGTGTGATTTCTTATGGTTTACCCTGTTTAGGGTGTTTAGGGATTCTTGAATGTTTAACATAAATGTCACCAGTTCGGAGACAATTCTTTTCAGAAAAGCTGTTATCTCTTCAGACATTGCCTCTTAGGTCTCTCTCCTTTTCTTCTAGAATTTCAAATATATCTGTTATTTTTCCCTAGATTCAATCCCCAGTACTATTTAAAAAAAATGGTTTCTTGCTGTGTCTTAATAAAAGTATAAAATGCCATCCATAAAAAAGACTAAAAAAAATGAGTCTGAATTTGATTAAGCCTCTAACCAAACTACTAGTTTACAGAAAATACAAGTAACACTATTCAGTTAGCAATCTTGCTTTTTTCTGAAAATCCATTAGCTAGGATGTAGAGAAACCAATCTCATATAATGCTGGTGAGAATGTAATGCTGCAGTTACTTTGGAAAATGGTCTGGTAATTGCTCAAACTTAACATGAAGCAATTCCACTCTTAGGTATATATTCAAGAGAAATTAAAACAGGTCCACACAAAAACTTGTACATTTTTCATAAGAACCAAAATATAGAAAAACTCAATGTATATCAACTAATGAATGCATAAACAAAATGTGCTATCTTCATACAATAAAATATTATTTGGCCATAATAAAGAATACTGATGCAGGGCTGGGGATATAGCTCAGTTGGTAGAGTGCTTACCTTGCATGCACAAAGCCCTGGGTTCAATCCCCAGCACCACACACACACACACACACACACACACAAATACTGATGCATACTATATCATGAACATTATGATAAGATACTAGTCATGAATGACCACGTATCACATGATTCCACGTATCACATGACCACGTATCATGTGATACGTGGTCATTCATGACTAGTATCTTTGCACTTATTTTTAGAGAGGCAGAAAGCAGATTAATGTTTTCCTAGAATGAGAGTATGAGGTGACAAGATCAAGGGATGATCACTAAAGGATATAGAATTTCTTTTTAGAGTAAAACTATTCTAAAATTGATTGCAGTGATATTTGTACATACCAATAATAGATAAATTGCATGTGAGTATATCTTAATAAAGTTGTTGCCAAAGAATTTTAGATGTTGAAATGTGGGCCTTTTTCATTCTGACATACCACTGTTAGACCAATAACTTCTGTGCAGAAAGTGATAATGGTAAATGCAGTTATGTCCTGAAAATCTAAATAAAGCAAAATCTGGCAAGGGAAGTGGAGGTAAAAGAGTCTATACTTACTTGGGATTACCCATAAGGAAAGGAAATACATGTAAAAATTAGCTTTAACTTACTGTTTATATACTTAGTGATAGAAAATGGATTGGTAATTTTTGCTACTTATTTAGTTTAGTTGAATGAATGAGGAGTCTTAATCCAGTAAAATAATATATTCCCAGAGGTTTGGAAACATATTATGTGCCTCTAATGACTAGACTCAGAACCAGTTTTTCATAGGTATGAACACTGAGAGACATTCTCCTGGTAATGCATTCGGACTTTGTTCCAAGGCAGATACAATGCTAGCATAAGATGTTGAAACTTAAGTTTTCAATATTATGACTTGCTGTGGTAGGCCAAATTGTAAGACTTGTATTTTTTGCTTTGAATGTAATATAAAAATGGATGTGCATGCTTCTTTGAAAATAACAGATGGCTTAATTTTGATTCATTGGTGTATATTATAAAATAAATATGGAACTTCAGGCTTACCTTTCATGATATATGTTCCCAGTCTGATTTTTTATATCTAGTGGTGTGGTGTAGGTTTGACATTTTGAAATGAAATCTCAAAATGGAAACCATTCACCTACCATTTCAAAAGCACGAGTATACATATAAGAAAATATATAGCCGGGCATGGTGGCGCACACCTGTAATACCAGCACTTGGGAGGCTGAGGCAGGAGGATCGTGAGTTCAAAGCCTGCCTCAGCAACTTAGCGAGGCCCTAAGCAACTCAGTGAGACCCTGTCTCTAAATAAAATACAAAATAGGACTGGGGATGTGGTTCAGTGGCCGAGTACCACTGAGTTCAATCCCCAGTTTCCCCCCGATCACCGCAAAAAAAGAAAATATATAGCTTGCTTTAGGAGCCAGAACAAAAGACCAGGCTGAGCAGGATAGAGTCTATAATCAGGACTCCTTGATCAACCAGGAATAATTTTTCTTTTCAGTGACCTGCACCAACTTTTTTAAGGTCTTAGTATATCATGTGAACATATCACTCACTACAATCACCATCTATGTCCAAAAATTCATAAATGCTTCATACTGAGTATATCAGGAAGCATTTTCTTCTTAGAAGAAAATTTGAATATCTTTTGGCTAATGGAGACCAGGAATTGTCCTCATTGAGAACACTAGTGTGCTACATGATTAAACATAAAATATTATCAGAAAGTATACAACACAATAGTGTCAAGGGATTCCAGCACTTTCCCCCACTGGAGGAATCTTTATCTTGGCAAACTGCCTCTATTTTCCCAATAAAGTTCCCACTTAAATGTCTTTTGATTTATTTCATCTAGAATATTTTCATGAAGACTGTAGGGGAGACAAAGGAGCACCTGAAAACAGGACTTGACAGTCAAGCTAAGGAAACTGAAATCTGTGTTCTTTTCACTCTTACTTTCTGATTCCCTTTCCCTCCTTCTGTTGCCTCCACCTCCTTTACCTTCAGTCCATTTGGTACTCCATGCTGCCATTCTTTCTGTTCTGGAAGAGAATCTCTGATAAATGAATTTACATCAATATACCAGTGATTAGTAGTTGTTCAAGAATTTTTGTATTTTAAAAAAAGTTGCCTCTCCCTCTCCCTCCAGAAAAAAATTATATATATATATAATTTTAGGTTTACATGGGGAATATATTTTAGGCAAAATCTTTGCACTTATCTTCTGCATAAGAAGTTAGTTATAGGCTGGGGTTGTGGATCAGTGGTATAGCACTTGCCTAGCATGTGTAAAGCCCTGGGTTTGATCCTCAGTCCCACAAATAAATAAATTAAATAAAGGTATTGTGTCCATCTACAACTAAAAAATTTTTTAAAAAAGAAGTCAGTTAATTAGCCTCCCAGCATATTAAAAAAAAAATCACCATTAAGTAACAGGTCTACCTTCATTAAGTACTTTTGTTGATGTAACCATTAAGTGCTTAAAAGAGAAAATACCATCAGTCTAGAAATAAATATAGAACAGAGATATGGTTGAAAGTAGAAAGAAAAAAGTAATCACAGTATACTGGCAACCTTTTTCCATCTAGCAAATAAGAATAGGTGGACACTGCAGGGGGCACACACCTGTGATCCTAGGTACTCAGGAGTCTGAGGCAGGAGGATCACAAATTCAAAGCCATCTTGAACAATTTAATAAGACCCTACCTCCAAATAAAACAAAAGTGGATGAGGATGTAGAGCACTTGTCTAGCATGTTTGAGTCCCTGGGTTCAATCCCCAGCACCACCAACAAGAAAAGAAAAATAGGTAAAACAGGGAAGGTATGTGAATAAGTTTCTTCCCACCTACTTATGAGGAAAGGAACTGAAGACATTCTTGAATTTCTAATGAAAATCTTAGTGATTAAAACACAGGAATGGATCTGGGAGAAAACAAATTAGGTTAGTAGTGTGTTTTTCAATCTGGTATACGAAATGGATTCACACTGGTTTTATTTTGAATGTTTGTGATGATGTCCAAAAAGTTTGAACATCTTTTCATATATTAATGGACTAATTATCTGCTTCATCATGTTGAAATTTTTGGTCATTTCTTTTGATTTTTCTATTGGAATGTTTGTAATTTTCTTACTGGAGTCACAAGAATTCTTTAGACACTTTGAACTAATCTTTTATTGGTTATACATGCTGCTATTGTCTTCTCCCATTTTGTGATTTGTTTTTTCACTCTTTGTTGTCCTTTGATTAACAAAATTTCTAAATTTAAATGTGGTTGGTTTACCATTTCCCCTTATTTTTTACACTTCTAACAAATTTTCCTCCATGGTGACACCTACAATTACCAATATTGCTTTCTGAAAGTTTGATTGTGTTTTATTAGATCTCTAATCTGCCCTTTTTGTGTGTATGGAGTAAAGTACAAGATGCAATTTCCTTCTTTCTTTCTTTCTTTCTTTCTTTCTTTCTTTCTTTCTTTTTTCTTTCTTTCTTTCCTTCTTTCTTTCTTTCTGATGGTTACCCAATTGTTCTCGCACCATTTTTGCAAAACCACTCTTTACTTGCTCATTTGAATATAATCGTATTCAAGCATCAAATCAGTGATCAAGAGATTAGCACCGCCAGGTATGGTGATGTACATCTGTAGTCCCAGCTAGTTAGGAGGCTGAAGGAGGGGAATTAAAGTTGCCCAACCTGGGCAACTTAGTGAGACCCTGTCTTAAAATAGGGTAAAATGAAAGGGAGCTGTAGATGTAGCTCAGTAGTAGAGTGCTTAACCTAGTGTGGGAACCTAGTTCAATTCCCATTTTGAAAAAAAAGGGCTCTACCTCACTTGGCAAGAGCTCTGTCTGGGTTCTCAATACTGCCCTCTAGTCTTTTCGCCCATCACTGTGCAAATACCCCACCATTTTAACTACTAAAACTTTATAATTTAATAACTAGTAGTTAAGTTGCTCCACCTTATTCATCTTTATCAAGAGGATCTTAGTTATTCTTTACCCTTGCTCTTCCATTTACATTTTAGAATTAGTTTTTTAAATTCAACCAAAATCATGCCCTGGGATATTGATTGAATTGTATTAAAACGATAGAGTGATTTAGGGAGAAATGGCATTTCCACAGCATTAAGTTTTTTAATCATGAACATGACATTTCTCCATTAATTTAAGTCTTTTAAAAAATGTTCTTAAATAGCAATTTGTAATTTTATCTTAGAGATCTTATAACTATTTCTATATTAATTAAGGCACCCAATATGTTTGCTACTGCTGTAAATATTTTTAGTTTCATTTTTAACTATTTGTTGCAATGTGTAAATGTTGATGTATCCAGCAAACTTGCTAAATTTTAAAAATTAACTCTAATAATTAATGTATAGATTACTTGGAATTTTTTTTATGTGGACAATAATATCACCTTCCAAATAATGAACTTTATGTTTTCTTCCTTTTCATCTCTATTCCTTTCCTTTCTGTCTTTCTTCTTTGTCTAGGATGTCTAATACCTGTATAGAAATAAATATTGTGGTTGCCCTGGACATTTTCCTGATCTCAAGATAAACTTTCATTGTTTCATAAATAAAATTTGATATCCTATTTTATATATGCCCTTTGTCAAATTTAGAAAGTCTGTAGTTTTCTAAAAGTTTTATTATGAATACATGTTGTTTTTATCAAATGCATTTTCTGCATTTATGAAGATAATCATATGGTTTTTCTCATTTAATTTGTAAATTAAACTTTTTATTCCTGGAGTTAAACCTAATTTTGTGAGAATTCATCCCCCATTTTAGCTGGCTTTGATTTGCTAATTTATTCTCCTTGACTTACAATGGGGAATTGAAGTTGAAAATATTGTTAAGGTATAAGTTAATATCCTAAATCAAATATTCATTTAATACTCCTAACTTGCTGAATATCAGAGCTGAGCAACACAGCACATTGTAAAGTATCTGTTGTTTGCCTTTGTGAGAATGTGGCCATCTGGGAGCTGCAACTTGCTGCCCCTGCCCAGCATTGTGAGTCAGTATTGCACCTTGTAGCACTGGTCTGGGAAAGATCAAAATTCAAAAGTATGATTTCTACTTGAATGCATATCGCTTTTACACCATTGTAAAGTCAAAAAATTTAAGTTGAACTATTGTAAGTAGGCCACTGTCTATAGTTGGCTAGGGTTTTTGCATTTCAATTCATGAATGATATTACTGTGTAAATTTAGTGACAATTGATGCAAGTTAAAATACACCCACTACAGCCAGGCAGGGTGGTATATGCCTGTAATCCCAGTAGCTCAGGAGGCTGAGACAGGAGGATCATGAGTTCAAAGCCAGTGTCAGCAAAATCAAGGCACTTAGCAACTCGGTAAGACCCTGTCTCTAAATAAAATACAAAATAGGGCTGGGGATGTGTCTCAGTGGCTGAGTGCCCCTGAGTTCAATCCCCAGTAATAAAAAATACACACACACACACACACACACACACTACATTTGTTGATGAGAGGGTGAAAGAGACTTTCCCATTATCAGGGCTATGCTACAATGGGGTTAACCTACTCATAGTTGTTTTAGTGTTGTTCCTAAAGGCAGAAAAGATTATGAATAAGCTGGGAATAACTCTGTCATAAGCCTTTCAGATGTTTCTCTCAGTAGGGAGTCTTATAAATTACTGATTTTCAACATGGAGAACAAGCACTTCTGAGATGGTACAGCATGTTCTGTTTTTCATGATCACCACCTTCACTAAGAGATTTACTATGTTGCGGCAACAAATTCCCAGAGCAGACATCACTCAAATAGTGCTTTCTAGGTGGCAGAGGTCATTTAGCTCAGGGACACTTCAAAAGCATTCCTTACTGTATTTTTTTATTTGGAGCATGGAAAGGTGAATTGCCTGAAGGCTGTAAAAGTCACTGTGGTTAATGTGTACTGGGATAACTAAGGCCCTGAGGAGCACTTATAGCATGTTGGAAGACATCTAATGATAGACAATATAGGATGTTGGACAGATATGACAGATATTTAAATACCAAACCTGTCAGAAACATTGTTTTTCATTGTTCCTATGTTTATTAACAAAGTGTCTCAATATAACTTGACAAGTCTGAAAATGTTCTAAGATCGGTAAATTGGCTTGTACTTCTTGTAATGATAGTAATTGGTAGGAGATAATATTCATGATTGTGAGAGAAGGCTGTGCCTTTTGAATCTCAAATCTTCTTGTGTTTTTAAACAGACAGGCTCTTGTCCTTCTTAAGTAAATTCTAAAATGTGTCCCAATGATTTCATGCATTAACATCTTCTGTGGTGTCGCCACAGATGCATATTCTAACCTTATCTCTGTCCTACACTAGCAAAATCCAGGGTAGGGAGGATAGAAGGAATGGGACCTTTGAGCCTGCATTTTTCTTTAATCAAGCTCCCCAGTGAGTCTTATGCACATAAAAGATAATAGCTGTGTTAGTCTCAGGAGGGTATTCTTCAGTATAGAGATCACAGTATAAAGAAATCAAGTCACCAAGGCATGATGGGAACTTAAATGCATATTGCTATGTAAAAAAAGTCAATCGGAAAAGGTTGCAGATGATATCATTTCAATTATTTGACATTCTGGAAAAGACAAAAAACTATGGACACAGAAAAAATAATCCATGGTTGTCAGCAGTTAAATAGGTAGAACACAAAAGTTTTTAGGACACTGAAAATACTTTGCATGATATTATACAAGAGTGTAGTATACGATGGGTTTATGCCATTGTACATTTGTCTGAACCCACAAATTTACAACACAGAGTGAACTCTAATCTAAACCATGTACTTTGGTAATAATGTGTCTGTTATTGATTGTAACAATTGTATACCTCTGGTGGAAATGCTGGCAGTGGGGAGGTTGAATGTGTGAGGACAGGGGAATATGGAAAATCTGTTACCTTCTACTCAATTTTGCCTTGAACCTAAAACTACTCTAAGAAATAAGGTGTTTTAAAAAATCATAGTAAAGCCAGGCGCAGTGGCGCCCGCCTGTAATCCCAGCACTTGGGAGGCTGAGGCAGGAGGATCACGAGTTCAAAGCCAGCCTCAGCAACTTAGCAAGGCCCTAAACAACTCAGTGAGACCCTGTCTCTAAATAAAATACAAAATAGGGCTGGGGATGTGGCTCAGTGTGCAGTGCCCCTGGGTTCAATCCCCAGTACCAAAAAAAAAAAAAAAAAAAAAAAAAAAATCATAGTAAAGTTATTTAACAAATTCAGAGTTTTTTTTTCCTTCTGTTTTGGTAATACCGAGATTGAATCCAGGGGCAGTCTACTACTGAGCTGCATTCCCAGCCTTTTTTTTTTTTTTTATGTTGAGATAGGGTCTTGCTAAGTTGCATAGGCTGGCCTCAAACTTATGATCCTCTTGCTTCAGCCTCACCAGCATAGGGGATGGTGCACATGCCACTGTACCAGGTGGTTATTTCTTTTTATTTAATACTTTCACTATACTTCTCTTAAGTATAGAACACCATACCAGGTGCTGGGGGGATAAAAAGATGAATAAAATGTGGAGATCCTCAATTTTGTTCTACTAATGGGAGATAGAGTACCCAAAATAGCTCGACTGGGGAAATGGTACTAAAGGTTTCATTAGAATTGTGATTTGGAATCAACTTAAAACCCAGGGCCTCATTCTAGGCAAGTGCTTTACTACTGTGCTACATCCCCAGTCCAGTTCTTAAGAAAATTTGAAATTAAAATCAGAAGTGTTGAAAAGATTTACTTATTGATCCAATACCTTTCCAAGACAGTGAATATATTACATATTATAATGAGCAACAATTTTTATGAAAAAATAAACATTCTTGAAATTCAACAAATTTAGAGGGCTGGGGACATAGCTCAATGGGAGAGCATTTGTCTAGCACGTACAAGGTCTTGAGTTCTATCCCTAACACTGAAAAAAAAACCCTGAAAAACCAATTGGTTGAAAAGAGTGTCATCTTTTACATTTTCACAAGTCTCTTTTTTATCTGGCTTAAAAGAAGATACTTCATTCCCATTATCTACTTCTACATTCCATATATTGCAAATATGTTTTTTTGGTTCAAGCAAATAAGGACAGCCTGGGATTGTTTGTTTTTTATTTAGGCATGGTATGATAAGGCCAACAGATAGGGAAATGACTGCCATTGAAAAGATAGTTTGTGCTGGGTGTGGTGGCAAGCACCAGTAGTCCCAGTTACTCAGGAGGCTGAGAAAGGAGAATCGCTTGAGCTCACAAGTCAGACCAGCCTGGGCAACAAAGCAAGTTCCTGTCTAAAAAAAAAAAAAAAAAAAAGTAATTACCGCTCAAGAGGAGAGGTACTCAGTTCTCAGCTCCATGCAAAGGCACATGCAGAGGCTTGAGGATTAGTCAAGCAACTTCTAAGAAGCTAGAGGAGCCCATGAGCAAAGATTTTATTTTGGTTTTCACAGGAAGAAATCGGTGAGATAGAGTAAGGAGGAAAGCAGTTTAAGGATCGAATGTTGCCAGATTTGGGGGTAAAGGGATGGTCTCCGGTGGTCCAAAACCTGGTCCTGAAGTGATTTAGGGCAAGGGAATAGTGTCCTGAACTGAGATATGGATAAAAAGGAAGATGGGGGTATGGACCTGGGGATTGGTTGGTTTGCATATCAAAGGCATGCTCACAGGCAAGTTGTTTGCAATCTCTAGGAATTAGCTACCCAGTTCTTTTGCTGTATCTGCAAGGCACCAAGATATCAAAGCATCATAAAATATAGAAAATGAAAAACATGATTAATATATCCCTTGAGTTGTTGTAATTACTTTCCCATAATGTACCAGATATATTTCTAACCCCTTCATTTTTATCAATTTCATATGTTAATCCTCGGATATTTTACCCCTTTGAACTTTCCTCATCCATCAAAAACTGAGCTTAAAGTTCCTCTCTGCTTTGAAACTTTCCCTAATAATTTTGTAGTTAATTAACCACACTTGGCTTTGCAACACCATTTGAATTATTGTCCTGTTTGTTATTATTTACCTTTCTATGATATAAATTGTCAATTTCTTCAGATCAGCAACCTCATTGTATACTGTTTAACATTGTTCTGTCTTGCAGAGTGTATCTCTACTCTGTGTGTAAACCTCCAGCTATCAACCAGCCATGAGCCTCCAGCATTCTCACTGTCTTGTCTTATAACAGCTTGCCAACCTCCTCCTCTTGGTGGCCCTTTGCTTCTTGACTGGTCTTTTTGGGTCTTTCCTTTTGTACTAAAGGCATGTCTATAATTGTGCCTTGGTGCTGGGCTGGCCTCTACTTTTCAGCTAGAGTCTGCACTTGCATTTGCTTCTGGTCATAGTCACTCCTACACATCTCCTGAGATTTTCCTTCAAGTTTCCTCTGAGTTGTAAGAAGGGTGATACAGACAAACCGGTCTGTTTATTGTAGACCTTGTATAAATTTGCATAGAATTATGGCTTCAAAGTCTTTGTTTTCAGTGATTTGAAGTTTTCAAAGTCTTTGTTTTCAGTGATTTGAAGTTTTCTATATATGATTGTCATTAAAACAATCAGCACTTTATTCTCCTCTGTGTTCCCCTATACTGTGTCTTAAGAACTTTAAGATAATTCATGAAAAATATCTAAACACTTTGTTTTCATTGTCTAGTATGTCACCTAAATCTTTATTTATAAAAGATTGAGGGGCTGGGGATATGGTTTAGTTGTAGAACACTTGCTTGGCATGCACCAGTACTGAATTTGATCCCCAGCACTGCTGAAGAAAAAAGAAAAAACTTGAAAACCATCTCAACTTTCTTTGATTCAGCTACGAGTCTTACTTGAAAAGTTATTATGCAACAAGCATTAACACCTCATAAATGTCACAACTAAAAACACTGTCAACCACAGGATTACAGTGGAGAATTTAGAAACTCCCCTTTTTTTTAGCTCTACTATCTCAGCCTGATTTATACTACAGTTAGATTAGTCGACAGGATTGTTTTTATAAAGATATTTGTGATTGGGCGTGGTGATGCATGCCTGTAATCCAAGTGACTCTGGAGGCTGAGGCAGGAGGATCACAAGTTCAAGCAAGGCCAGCCACAGCAATTTAGTAAGGCCCTAAGCAACTTGGTGAGACCCTGTCTCAAAATAAAAATAAAAAGGACTGGGGATATAGCTCAGTGGTAAAGTACCTCTGGGTTCAATCCCCAGTAGAAAGAAAGAAAGAAAGAAAGAAAGAAAGAAAGAAAGAAAGAAAGAAAGAAAGAAAGAAAGAAAGAAAGAAAGAGAAAGAAAGAAAGAAAGAAAGAAAGAAAGAAAGAAAGAAAGAAAGAAAGAAAGAAGAGAGAGAGAGAGAGAGAGAGAGAGAGAGGAGGGAAAGGGGGGAGGGAGGGAAAGAGAGAGAGGAAAAAAGGAATGAATAAATGAATTTGAGGACTAGCTAAAGAACAGATATACTTTTTTTTTGTTTCAGTTTAAACCCCTGGATTCCTTTATGAATACAAAGATCATGAACATTTTACTTTCTAATGAGAGCAAGAACAGGGAACATATGTGTTGAGTGTTCATGTGGTAAAGTCATTCATTTGGCACACTTAGGTTTTCACTTTCCCATTTCTCTAATAAGGGACAGATCTGGATTCTGTTAGTGTGCTGAGTTTGCAAGGCAAAGGTTGTTCTCATTTTGATGAAGTGGAGTTATGGAAAATACCTTATGACTAAAGGTTAGTCCTAAAATTGTAATTGGTAGTAGATTTAGATTCCCATACAGGGTAGTTAGAAGAACATGGCAATTTAATTTCATGTGACATTTATTTGAGTATCTAAGGTTTCACACTGACATACACCATGGAGATGTTTGTTAAGAATACCATCCTCTATTTTCTCCTAACAATTCATTATGTATATATCATCTGCACATTGATTTAATATTCTTTGAAAGTGCTTAACTTTAGGACTCTATCAACCTGAATTTTTAAAAATGTCCCAAGTTTATTGTTCACTGTATCATTTATATTAATTATAAAGGTATGCTATTTTAAAGGAACCTCTTACAAACTAGAAAGAAATCTCCCCAATTTAGAATATCTTTAGTTAAAAGGTATATCATTATTTTTTGACTCCCTTCACAGATTATGTGCTGCTTATTTTTTTTTATTTTTATTTTTACAGATTGCATTTTGATTCATTGCACACATATGGGGTACAACTTTTCATTTTTATGGTTGTACACAATGTAGATTCACACCATTCACATAATCATACATGTTCATAGGCTAATACTGTCTGTTTCAGTCTGCAATCTTTCCTTCCCCCACCCTCTCCTGCCCCATTTTCCTCTACACCATCATTCTTCTCTTGCCCCGCTGCCACCCCCCCCCACCCCTGTTGTGTATCATCATCCACTTATCAGAGAAAAAATTCGGCCTTTGGTTTTTTGGGTTTGGCTTATCTCGCTTAGCTTGATCTTTTCCAACTCCATCCATTTACCTGCAAATGTCAGAATTTTATTCTTCTTTATGGCGGAGTAATATTCCATTATATACCACAGTATATATACCACAGTTTCTTTATCTATTCATCAATAGAAGGGTATTTAGTTTGGTTCTACAATCTAGATATTGTGAATTGAGCAACTGTGAACATTGATGTGACTGCATCACTGTAGTATGCTGATTTTTAAGTCCTTTGGGTATACAAGGAGTGGGATAGCTGGGTCAAATAGTGGGTCCATTCCAAGTTTTCTGAGGAATCTCCATACTGCTTTCTATAGTGGCTGTACCAATTTGCAACTCCACCAGCAATGTATGAACGTGCCTTTTTTCCCATACCCATGCCAATACTTATTATTGCTTGTGTTCTTGATAATAGCTATTCTCACTGGAGTTAGATGAAATCTTAGAGTGGTTTTAATTTGCATTTCTCTAATTACTAGTGATGATGAGCACTTTTTCATGTATTTGTTGATCACTTGTATATCTTCTTCTGTGAAGTGTCTGCTCAGTTCCTTAGCCCATTTATTTGCTGCTTTTTTTTTTTTTTTTTTTTTTTTTTTGGTACTGGAGATTGAACCCAGGGGCACTCCACCACTGAGCCACATCCCCAGCCCTTTTTGTATTTTATTTAGAGACAGGGTCTTACTGAGTTGCTTAGGGCCTCGCTGGGATTACAGACGTGCGCCACCATGCCCAGTTTGCTGCTTATTTTTTAAATAAAGATTATGATGCTTATTTTTTACTAACTTTTTCTGATAAACATGAAATAATGTGACTAGTTTGAAAAACAGTGCCCCATTTGTGTGAGCTTGTTTGTAAACTCTGATTATTTTCTTTCTTAACTCTCTGAAGTTAGGGATGTCATCATTTGACTTGTTTTTAGACAGCAGGCCCCAGTATTATTTATCACTCTGATAATACCTTACTGGATTTTTTCAGAGTCATTATAGCCTTATTGAAATACCATATAAATAGAACCATAAAAAACATTTCCAAAGCTTTTAGAAGATGGTTTTACAGGAAAGTGATTTTTGTTATTTCAAAATGTTTTCTCTACTTAAAAAAATCTTAAATCCCTTAAAGTGTGGAGGGAGATTCAATGTTAAATTTGCTTTGTCATGTGGTTCAACGGTATTACTTGCTATTTATGCACCTCCATTTTAGCTTCCAATTCATGTTTAAATTTATTTATTATTAAACTTATTGAATTAGCCAGTAGCCAGTTTAATCTAATATATTAATAAATAGAAATAGTAAAATGCCCCCCAAGAAAACCTCCCTTCAATCCTTGACCCCATCTTTTCCTATAGTGGTGCACTAGTACCCCTAGGAAGGAGACCTATAGTAAGTTTGAAGTGCCCCTTTATAATTTTGACCAAGCAATAATTAAAACTTCCTTTTATTTTAAATTGCACACATCATAAATATAGATTTCATTTCTATTTCTAGTCCTCCAACTTCTTAGCTACTGAAGCTATTAATAATTTTCTTGGTTTAAAATTATTTTCATGGTTGTTCAGCCAGGTGTGGTGGCACAAACCAGTAATCCCAGCTACTCAGGAGGCTGAGGCAGGAGGATTTCAAGTGTGAGGCCAGACTGGGCAATTTATTGACCCTGTCTCTAAATAAAAAACAAAAAAGGCTGGTGCTGGGAGAGTTCCCTGGGCTTAATTCCCGGTACCAGAAAGAAAAAAACAAATGTCTATTCATTTGTTTATTCTCTAATTCATACACTTTCTCCAATTTCTCTCCCTGAGTTTAAGTAAGAGCTTGATGAGCCATGACTGGATTAACGTGTGGGGGTAACAAAACTGGTTGCTCAAAAAGCTCTGAAACACAGACCTCACAGCAAGGCTGGAACAAGTCAGGAGGAGGGTTAAACAGATGAGAATGATTGTAGAACTTGTTCCTAACAGAAGTGTCAATCAGAAGAGGAACAACAGAGAGGAGGATGCTGGCAATGAGGTACAAACTGGGAGTCAGAGACAGAGTGTAACAAGTAGATTCCTAAGGTAGGAAGGAGATGTCCTGACAGATTCCTCATGGCTTAAGGGCAGCAAACAGGAACTGGAGGCCTATGGATAGAATTGAATTGGCTTAGGACGCCAAGACAATTCATATGTATTTGTCAATCAACAGTTGTTTGTACATCCACTAATCCATGTATATGCAATACAGAAAAAACTGAATCATTACATTTGGTACATTATCAAGGTATTATTTGATATTATATACAACTTTTTGAGGGCAAACAAAATTTAAATTCTTTCAAAAAATTTTTAGTTGTAGATGGACACAATACCTTTATTTTGTCTATTTGTATGTAGTGCTGAAAATCGAACCCAGTGCCTCACAGTGCCAGGCAAGCACTCTACCACTGAGCCACAACCCCAGACTCCAAATTTAAATTCTTATGAGACATTTTGCCTGATGAAGTGAGACTTTTAAAATATCTTGTAAAAATGTAAATATGCTTGTGGAAAAGATGATGAATCCCTGCAACAAGTGATTTCTTCTTCTTTATATGAATATTTGCCTGCCTGCCTTCCTCCCTTCCTTCCTTCCTTCCTCTTTCTTTCTTTCTTTCCTTCCTTCCTTCCTTCCCTCCCTCCCTCCCTCCCTCCCTCCCTCCTTTCTTTCTTTCTTTCTTTCTTTCTTTCTTTCTTTCTTTCTTTCTT